>JAXGGA010003588.1:0-100118 GCA_038373865.1 Uloborus plumipes
GTGAAAAGTTTTTTTTTTCAGTTGGGAAAATAGGCAAAATCTATCTGGTCAAAATCGGTTAACGGCACGGATGTTACCCGCGTACCGCAGCTGAGAGACCTTTGTTCTAGCCTGTTGGCGGCCCAGAAATTAATTCTTGTAGCTTTGTCATACCCATTCAATGTTGAATTCAATAACCAACACAGTTTTATGCTGTATGGACAATTAATTAGTTGACTTTCTAAAAATGAATGACATAAGTTTTAAAAAGTTGATGCTTTAAAATATAATCATATAGAATTGCTTATAATTCGTAATGATGTAAAATGGAATTATTTTAGTCAAAATGTAAACCTAATAGTACTGTTAAAAATAAATAGAATGTGGAAATATTTAAATATAATAGAACCTGGAAGTATTTAAATAGTTTTAATTTTTATGTTTAGGTTATGGTAGGAAATCTACCAGATGATTTTTTACGTGTGAGCCCAACTGATTCTGGAGATCGACAGCCCAATCCATGTGCTACTCGAGCTCAAGCTGCTAATCCATACCATTTAAATGCAGCTTCATTTCAAATTACGTTATGTATTGTTCAGGTAAAGGTTTTATTATTTTCACTATGCTTGCAAAATTTAAAAATTTGTATTTGACGTTACTGTTTTGTGTAAAAATTTGCAATTTCTTTTTACATTTTTCTTTTAGCTAAGCTGATCAATTATTCAATGCGAAAATTTGGTTTTCTTTACAATCAACTGTACACTATAATTTCATTCTATTCATTTTTTGTTGATTTCATGAAAAATTGATTAGTATTAGGGTCATTCCAAGTCAAATCGCATAAATCTATGTGCCGTCATGTCTCGGATTTTGTTCAATATTTTTTTACGAGTAGATACCTAGAAATAAACTCAAATTAATTTGTTTAGATTTTTTGAATAACAATTTAGGGTTGTGGATTTTTTTGAAATTTTGATTTTTTTAGAATTTTTGCTTTCTTATTTTTGGTATACATTTTGAAAAATCTTCATAATTTCCTCATTTTTCATTCAATTAAGCCAGTTTATGTATTATTTTAAAGCTAATTATTTTCTCCTTCAATGTTAGTGACAAAAATGAGATTATGAAAGATAGAATTTTGCCAATGGTCCTCTGAAGTCGGATTTTATGTTTTTTCAATTGGTATGTTAAGTAGGTCATACACTAGGTGGCCAAAAGTATCCGGACACTTTCAAAAATTTACATTTTTAGATATAACTCGAGAAATAAGTGATCAATTGTTCTTTAACTTTAGTCATACAAAATATATTCTTCACCGAACATTTCCAAGTTGAAATTAAATTACCTTTGCATTTGGGGGATGATAAGAAGGGGGGTCGAAAGAAAAACCGCTTTTTGACCATAACTCTTTGAAAATAGCTCGGAATAAGCTATGCATTTCAGTAATTAATTAGCATACTATGTATAATTACTGTACAAATTCAAATGAACGTACCACTCTTACTTCCGAAGATATGAAACATTTTTTAAAAAACGGCAATTTTATTTGAAGGGTTTTTGCTCATAACACGCAGAGTTTTTGATCAAACCTTATCAAAACTTCAGGAAAGACGGCAAAATACAAGAGAAAGAACATACTAAAACAATTTTTAAAAATATTAAAAATCCGATGAGATATGAACGTTAAAAGGAAATAATTTTGCACTGCGCATGCGCGAAAGACAGAAATTTATAACTACAAAAATATTGTAGCCTGGTGCATCTTATAAAAAAAGTTCCAGTTGAATATCGTAAAAGATATCAGCGATCTAGTGAGTTGTAATTCATTCATTTGCAGTCAATTCACAAATAGTGTGGGAACAATCGAGCATATTTTTCAATGTTAAATTGTATACTGTTTATATTTGGCATAGAAGTCACATTTCGCCCATTCGGCCAAAAAGACCTTATAAGTAGGTGGCCAAGAGTGTCCGGAGACCCCCTGAAACGTTGATTTTGAACGATGACGAAATAACCTTTATTTTAAAAATAGCTCTTTGTGGACAGACCCTCACTATGTATGTATTGTCTGCGAATGAATGAAATACAGCTCACTAGACCGCTGATATCTTTTTCAATTTTCATGATATTCAACTGGAACTTTTTTTATAAGATGCAGTATATACCAGGCTACAATATTTTTGTAGCTATAAATTTCTGTCGTTCGCGCATGCGCCGTGAAATTTTTTTTCCTTTTAACGTTCATATCTCATCGGATTTTTAATATTTTTAAAAACCGTTTTAGTATGTTCTTTCTCTTGTATTTTGTCATCTTTCCTGAAGTTTTGATAAGGTTTGATCAAAAACTCTGCATGTTATGAGCAAAACCCCTTCAAATAAAATTGCCGTTTTTTAAAAAATGTTTCATATCTTCGGAAGTAAGAGTGGTGCGTTCATTTGAATTTGTATAGTAATTATACATAGTATGCTAATTAATTACTGAAATGCATAGCTTATTCCGAGCTATTTTCAAAGAGTTATGGTCAAAAAGCGGTTATTCTTTCGACCCCCCTTCTTATCGTCCCCCAAATGCAAGGGTAATTTAATTTCAACTTGGAAATGTTCGGTGAAGCCTATATTTTGTATGACTAAAGTTAAAGAACAATTGATCACTTATTTCTCCAGCTATATGTAAAAATGTGAATTTTTGAAAGTGTCCGGATACTTTTGGCCACCTAGTGTATCTCCGGAGTACCAACAAAGAACTGCACAATTTTTTTTTTCAGTTATGACAACATCACAGTTTTTTTATGGAAAAAAAAATAGGAGGGTGTTTTTTGTTTTGGAATAAAAAAATCAAACATGTTTTTTCAGTTGGTATGATCAATAGGTCATATCTCCGGACTACCAACTATAAGAACTGCACCATATTTTTTTTTCTATAGTGAAAACGTTATGATCTTTTTATGTTCAAGAAATTAGAAGGATGTTTTTTTTTGCCCTAAAATTTAAAAAATAAATAAATTTTTCAAAAAAAAAAAATCTTTAAAAATCAAGTTTTCGGTAAGTTTAAAAACTCTGTAAAATTTTAAAAAAACCTATGCTATCACAAGGAAGACCACGACATGGCAGCTGAATGGCATTTCTTTGCCATGAGTCATGGCAAGAATGCATGCGATGGAGTAGGGGGCACAAAAAAACGGCTTACGATAAGAGCGAGTCTTCAAAGAACTATCGAAGGACAGATTTTAATGCACATGATCTATTTCAATTTGCCTCTCAAAACGTAAAGGGGATATAGATGTTTTTCACTACAGCAGCGGAAGTGGTTGCAAATGAAGATTTTTTAAAGCAAAGATATGAAAGAGCCTTAGGAATAGTAGGTAGCAGAGAGAATCACTTCTTCAAGCCATTAGACACAAAAATATATTAGTGAAGAAGGTTTCTGTGTCTGAAAAGTCTTTTGTTGCCACTGTCAGAACATCGTACAAGAAGAGATTGTTATTCATGAATGTTTTATGCTTTCATTTGATAACAAATTAAAAATGTTATGTAGATTTCAGTATAATGGAAATAAAATATTCAATTCTTCCAACCACCAAGAACTCGCAAGTCTTTTTTTGACAAACCATGAATGAAAGTACATTTAAAGACATTCCAGTTTACTTTATCATTATTCCTATTGGTTGATGGAGTGGCTAGCAAATAATTACTGAAGAGTAAAATAATTATACAGTGACTTTTCCTACCAAGGCATGCAGGCAATATAGAACAATATAAAACTACCATCAAGTATTTCAATGTAATAAATAGGATACATTTTCAACTGCTTGTGACGTGTGATGCTACGTGAATCTCAAATTTTAGTTTCAAAAGTTGTGTTTAAAGTAATTTTTTTGAAAAAAACATCTTATATTTTTATTTCAAAATAACAAAAAACTTTTTTCTAATTTTTTGAACATACAAAGAGTATAATGTTTTCACAATCAAAAAAAAAAAAGCATAGTTCTTATTTGGTAGTCCGGAGATATGACCTATTGATCATACCAACTGAAAAAACACGTTTGATTTTTTTATTCCAAAACAACAAAAAACACCCTCCTATTTTTTTTTTACATAAAAAGTATGTGATGTTGTCATAACTGAAAAAAAAAAAAAAATGTGCAGTTCTTTGTTGGTACTCCGGAGATATGACCTACTGAACATACCAATTGAAAAAATATAAAATCTGACTTCAGAGGACCATTGGCAAAATTCTATCTTTCACAATCTCATTTTTGTCACTAATATTGAAGGAGAAAATAATTAGCTTTAAAATAATACATAAACTGGCTTAATTGAGTGAAAAATGAAGAAATTATGGAGCTTTTTCAAAATGTATACCAAAAATAAGAAAGCAAAAATTCTGAAAAAATCAAAATTTCAAAAAACTCTACAATCTTAAATTTTTATTCAAAAAATCTAAAACAATTAATTTGAACTTTTCTTGTAGGTATCAATTCATAGAAAAATAATGAACAAATTCCATGACATGACGGCACGGCCGACTATTAAAATTAGGGGATTTGACGTGGAATGAGCCATTAGCACGGGCGTCGTTGGCGGGGGGGACGAGGGGGACATGTCCCCCCCAATATTTTGAACTGAGCAAAAGTCCCTCTCAATATTTTGAATTCTTAATAATTGAGAAAAAAAAGTCAGAGCTATTATTTCTGTATCAAAATTAAATTAGAATTACAGCCAGAACTAAAATTATAAAAACTTCCTTCTTTATTGCATTTGATGAACCATCTGTGAATTAAGCAGTTTCCTACTGTGGGCTTATTGCGTTTTATGCCATCCTTATCCGAGCAATTATTTTTCTCCTAGTAACAAAACCCGTTAAAATGGGGGAGTAAGAAGAAAATCCAATCACTCCATTCAACAATTGACACTTTCCCTTTTTCTGACCACCCACCTGCTCGATGGGGCATTGGACATAATAAATAGATCACGGGGTTTGTATTCTTGAACCAAACAGAAAGTCCCCCCAAAAGTGTGGATATCTTCTTTTGTAAAAACAAATTATATTGGAATTCGCTCCTTTGAGAACGTAGCTTAAAACTTAGGAAACGTGACGACTTGCTATCTAAGAAATAAATTTCCTTTTGTGTACTGTTCCCCATTTCAAATACTTCTCTTGATTCTGTCCCAAATAAGGCCACCCTCTTTTATTGCTTGCTCCCACTCTTCTTAACGAGGAAAGAAGACACTCTCCAGCCTGTCCAGCTGCATCACAATGGACACTAAAAAAACCCTCTCTGACCCCCCCCCCCCCCCAGAATGGAAGGGGCTTTAAATTCTGACGGGGAGCGCTAATGTGTTCACGTGTTTGGCCACATGGTATGAGGAAGATTTTTTTGGGGGGAACAGCTGGAGAAAGATCTTCCTTCGTGAAAAGCGAATACTTTCATAAAGCATACTATCCATCGCGGTCCAGTACATCACTAAAGAGTAAGGAAAGAAATCATGTAAGTTTTACTCATTATATTGTTTTTGTTTTGACATAAAAAAGATACATAACAAAATTTCTTGTTAACTTCATATACCTTTAACGGTAAGAGTGAGCACGGAACGATTTTCAAGACATCAGTACCACAAATTGCTTATGCATTGAAAGAAATAATGTGCCCTCAAGGGCGAATCTAGGAATTTTTCAAGGGAAAGGCAATTAGTTTTTATAACTTACTTTTTATTATGTATACTGATGGTTCGCAAATATTGATCACAAAAGTTTCGGACTGGAATTCCGAAATATTTCCGGAGGAGAGGCCCAAACCTCCTTCCCCCAACATTTAAAACTTGTCTAAAAGTTTTTTTGAGTTTCAGCATCGCGAGAGAAAGACTACCGGTGGAGAGATCCTCAAAGAAGGGGGCGATCGCCTCCATCGCCCCTCCCTTGTATCCGTGTGCCCTTTAATGTTACTACCCTAACATATGTAGACTCTATATAGAGTTATATATTATACTTAAACTGATTTTTAGCTGAAATGCTTATTCGTATTTATTTACAATGAACATTACAAGATATTTGATTGGAATATTTTCGATAAGCATATACGAGTATACTAATCAGTATTAAGATGCTTATTTTTTGATCGAAGTAATTTAAATCTTTGAACAAGTGAAATATTACACAACAAGAGAAAATTACTTGTATTTTCGTGTTAGCTTACTAATTTTTTTTTTTTTTTGATTACTAATGGATATACATATTTATGAAATTTGAGTTGCAAAGAAAACGTTCAATATTAGCAATGTTGATAAACGAAATATTTTTATTCCAAATTAGAATTATATTTTCAAATAACTAAGAAATATGCTAGGGCGGTTACTCACTGCTTTAAACTAAGAAATAGTTTACGTGGAAAATATTCCGTTTTATTTTTCAAGTGATAAAATAATAAGGCTTGTTTAGTTGAGTATTATTCAGAGAACTAAATTATTTTTAAAAAGTTGGAACCGACAAAATATTTTATCGCTGCATTTCTATGAAAACTTGTAAAAAGAACTGAATTATCATTAAAAAAAGCAAGTTATTTATCTTCCATACAAAGTATTTTAAATTGAAATTTTCAAACCTAATTTTTAGCTGAGAAATATAAATTTTAAAATGGAACTTTCAAAATTAAGTGAAAGCATCGTTCCCAGCATAGGCACAATTGAAGCAAAACAAATGCTTGTATTGAGGAGAGGGTAAGAAGCAATGATTAAAATTAATTAAATTAAAAAAATAATATTAGAAAGATTTCTCACATATTGTTGAAGATCAAAATGCCAGATGAATAATTATTTGGGGAATTTTTTTCCTAGTAAATTACACTGCATATTAAGAAGTCAGAACCTTTTAGACAGTATTCCCCCTAAAAACTTATAATTGTTTTTAATTATTTGTTTTTATCAAAAGTTTTTACTTTATGACGCGATAAAGCAGGGTGAAAAGCATTTAATTTTTCTTCAAGCACTAAATTAAGCTTTTGCATTGTTATTGATCAAATGCGTGAATATTGAATACTGTAACGTGAGCATAAAATGTGAGATGTGGGAGTATCACCCTATTTTTTTTAAATTTATTTATTTGCTGTTTCAGCTTGAAAAAACATATCTCTCATTAAAAAAGGAGGCTTCTCCATTTCCCTCTCTGTCTTTTGTCAACAACATTTAAGATCGTTCTATATTTCGTTCTAAAGGGCTTAAACTTTTGTTTCCGAAGGAGAGTTCTCGGAAATTTCTGCCCTAACATCATTGAAAGTCAACTGAAATCACGCTTTTCGAATATTTGTCTGTCCTCTTAAAGTTATCAAAGATGACCCTTCAATTTTGAAAAAGTTCCAGGGTGGGCCCTAAATCTCCCCTCCCCTAACATCTACGCAGATCGTCTAAAACTGCGTTTTTACAGTTACATTTTCAAAAAAAGTTTCAGGGGAGAACCCCCGGACCTCCCTTTCCCTAAAACTATTAGATATGATCTATAATTGTGTTTTTAAAATTTTAATTTCCAAAAATATCCAGAGAAGCGCCAATGAACCTCTTCAACTACTATACCATTGCCAAAAATTGTTTAGAATGCATTTTTGAGACTGCAATTTAAATAATTTTTCGAAAAGAGGGAACTTGAATCTCTAATCTGCGTACTATCAGCAAAGATAGTCTGAAATTGCGTTTTTAGCAATTAGAAATACAATTTCGAAAAAATCCCCGATCCCCCTCTTTTCATAGCACAATTGAGTTAATAATTGAGTTTTTAACGTTTCGATATCGAAAAATGGACGGATGAGCGCACTCGAACCTCTTCTCCCATAACATTACCAAAGATCGTTTAAAATGCATTTTTAAGACCACAAATTCCAAAAAATTTCCGGGGGAGAAACCCCGTACCCCTTACTTCTGGTTAAATAATATATTTACGATTAGGAACACATTCTCAACTCTCTGATCTAGTTATAACTTCCCTCTTAGAAAAGAAGCTGAACCCATTCTTTTCCCTCTGTTTGAAATTAATGAGGGGTCGGCAATTTCACCCCCCCCCCCCCCAACTTTTTTGTCCCCGCTATGGGTCAGAATATGACTCCTTGTGATCCTTATTTGAAAATTTCAACGTTCATTGGTCTTTACAAAGGCTAAACATGTTTTTGAAAAAACATGGATTTTCCCTAGCATTTCTATTTTTCCAAAGTCCCCCCCAATGTTCAGCAGGCAGCGACGCCCATGGCCATTAGATATTTCTTTTAATAGAAGTCAATTCCAAAAGTCTTTTAAATGAAATGTTCCAATTGATTTTATCATTTTGTGATATTGATTTGGCTTAAAGAATTCAACACTGAATTCTAAAAAGAAATGAAGCAAAAAAGGCTGCTAGGCAGGGTCGAGCTTTTGAAGTCAAAAACTGGTTTTTGACATGTGTCAAAAACTAGCTAAAAACTCAAAAAGCTATCGAAAATTACAAAACTTGTCAAAAACTGATATTATTGTCAAGTAGTCTTTCTTGACATGTTTCACAAACACATTTGGTTTCCTGGTACAAAAAAGTTTTTTAAACTAAAATTTATACATCATATTAATTATTGTTAATTATAAACAAATTAATTAGTTTAGTTAAAATGAGTATACATTTGCCTTCAAATCTATTTGCGGTACTGTAAAAAAAGTTTCTGATAATAAAATCTAAGCCGAGTTTTCAAAGCAATTCTGCTTACATTTTTCAATAACTGAAACAATTAGTTGCAAGTAAAATCCTTCTATGTCAGGAATTATGTAATATATTTTTTTGTTGTTGAGTAAAAAGAAAGCTGGGCTGCTCAGTACTCAATGATTAATTCACAGGTCTGCAACCAAAAAACTGCATGGGATATTTTGAGTGTTCTTTATGTTTTTCGGTGTGCTGAATTCGAAAATGACCTCCGTTTTTGTCCATCACGTACAGTTTTTTCGCAAAACGTGTGTACTGAGTGTGGTAATGTACCATTGTACCTCTTGTTTTCGAATCAATCAATGAATAAAACTGAAAAAGAAGCCTAGAACTCATTCAAGGATGTGGTACAAAAGTTTTTGGGAAATAGCAAAGACTATGGCTCTAAAAACATCATTAAGAGGATGTTGGCTGCCTTCAAAGTGCAGCACTGTAACATGAGTTTAAAAATCCATTTTCTACATTCACATGTAGACTATTTTCCCAAAAACCTTGGTGGCTTTAGCAAGGAATAGTATGAGAGGTTTCATCGAGGTGTGAAAGACACAGAGAGATGTTACCAAGGAAGGTGGGACTTAAATATGATGTCATACTACTGTTGGATGCTCAAGTGGGAAACATCGAGATCCAACCAGCGAAAGCGCACCAATAGGAGTATCAATAAAAAGAAAAAAAAATGGTTTTACCATAAAAAGGAGTAAACACTAAATGTGATCCACTTTTTAAAATGTGTTGTAATGAGTAAAAAAATCGTAAAGCTTTTTTTAAAAATAAATACATGATTTTCTTTAACTTGTTTTTTCGACTTTGGCATTTAAGTCCTCACCTATTGCAAAAAATCTGTACTTGGTGGAAAAAAATGAAGCTCATATTTGGATTCAGCACACCGAAAAACATTAAAATCAGTCAAAACATCCCACGCATCTGTTCGAAATTTTTTTTTTGCAGACCTGTGTTATGAATTAGTTAAATATTTTGGTGATACAATTTAAAAAAAAAAAATTCTAATGAACTTTTTCTGTGAAGGTAATATACCTATTCTCTATTCATTAATGAGCTAATATTTGCATGGAAGTTATATTTTGGTTTGAGATGTCTCACTAATATTAAGGTGCAAAGATTTTCGAAAAACAAATGTGGCTCATGCTGTTCAGCATCGGCATTCATGGTGCAGAAATGAACTTGATTTATTACTGTTAATTTCTACACCATGAAAACTGGCATTTTTCTACTGCATGCTTAGAAAGAAAAGAGATTTAGAGTATGACTAAATATAAGTAAATGTAAAGATGCCAATTTTATTTAAGTCGTAAGTTTGCAAATTAAGCCAGACAAATGTATGCCCCATATTTTTAGCTTTGAAAAGATAAAGGAATAAAAGTTTTTATTTTTTAAATTATTATTTCACTGCATTCAAGCAGCTTGTAGAATTTTGAATCAAAATTATGTGTGGAAGTTTTTAATGTACACTATTCTGAAAGTCAAAAAGGTTCTTTTAATTATATGGAATTAACATATATAAAACTAAGGCTCACATGCTGAGGCAATTTGTTGTTTATACAAGTTTTAGACAGGTTTTGGACAGAAATTTAGGTTTTTGACATACTTGTCAAAAAGAGGGTTTTGACAGGACGGTAAAAACCTCCGACTGTCAAAAACTTGCCAACCCTGCTGCTAAACTACTGACAAGTGAATTAAGAAGAATATAGAAGTTGTGTTGTTTGCAAATATTTAAATTTATTTTTAAACATAATTTCTTTGTTTAATGAAATGCAATGATCAGTAAAAGCAATATAATGTGTAAAATGTATCTTGTTTAATTATAAGTCAAAAAAATTTTTGTTCCTTCTCTTTTTATTCTTTGTTAATAATACTGAATTGGTGACCGCACGATGAAGGGAATTAATTCCTTATTTTGTCATGTTCTCATTTGGAGATGTTTGTTATGCTTCTTGATCATTTTGTGAAAAAAGAAACTAATAAAAAATTGAGTAAGCAAAAGAAATTTAATCAGTGAAAGTATTTTGTGCTATGTGCATTTTTTTCCCCTTTCTTCTAATAATAATTTCAAGATTTAAATTTACTTCCTTTCAGCAAGAGAAAAAAGTAAGGTGAGATTTCCCACCCTAACAAAAACTTTTCAGTAGTTTTTTTTTTTTTTTTAATTGAAGTGTGTGGGAACAGTTTTATTTTTAGTTTTGTCATTTTAGATAAATATTTAGTTGAACAAAACATTTGTGTATACCATGTAGCTCAGAATGTGTTAAATGGACATAGCATCAAATCCATGAAACTGAATGTTAATGGCTATTAATAAGAAGGAATGTTTAGAATTAAAAAAAATCAGAGATCTAAATTTAAATTTTAAGTCATAAAGTTGCTTTTTTCCGTTCATTGAGATTAAATTTGACACATTTTTTTTTTTTTTGTTATCTAAAGTGTGCATGCAACACTTGATGTTCGAAGCAGACCGTGTAATGCAGCAGGTTCTGTATACAAATTTACAATTTAAGTTAGATCTTTGCCAAATTTTGCAGAGATCTTTTAATGCTCAAATTCTTGTTTGCACCTTTAAGAGGAGCGAAAATCCACGAAACAATGTTGATGCCCATTAATAACGAAAAATCCAGATAGATTTAAATTTTAAGTCTTAAAGTTGCACTTTTCTGTTTATTGACAAAAAAGTTGACACTTTTTTTTGTTATTTATAGCTTACATGTGACATTTGATGTTCGAGGCAGACTGTATAATGCAGCAGGTTTCATATTAAAAAAGTAGTATTGGGTAACAGATTATAAATTGTAAAAATGGTTTTTGGTTTGATATACAATATGATTTTTTTTTGTGTATTTTTAGGCACAGCTTGCCAAGAATTATAGCTTAACAAAGATGGATCCATATGTGAGAGTGAGGATTGGCCATAGCGTGTATGAGACTCATGCTGATGTTAGAGGGGGTAAATTTCCAAATTGGAACAAAGTTATTACATCGTAAGTAAAATTTCATCAACATTTGTATTCCTTATGTATGCATCAAGCTATGTCCATATTATCTGAAATATAGAAAACTGTTCACAAAAAATTTACTGTTTAATACTTTTCTAGCTAACAGAGTTGAAGAAATGTCATCTATACCTATGCTATACTTATGCTAAAATTATTAAACTTAACAATATTTTCATGAGCAAAACTTTTTATATTTAATTTCAGTGGAAAATGTTTTTGAAATATTGGTACTTACTCGTTAGCGGGGCGCAAGCAAAAAATCGAAAATCGCCAATGTTGCCAAGCAAAGCGAATGACAAATCTGTCAACAGACCAAAAGTAAGCTCAACGATGAAGAAATGTGGTTGTAAGAAATTTGGCAGAATTCTACATTATTTAGTAATACATTATTTGCCGATTTTTCGCTTGCGCCCGTCTAACGGATAAGTACCAAAATATTTTATTTTCATAGAATATAGAAGTTATTATTTAATTTTTTCCCCGATCTGAAAATATCAAATCAAAATTTATTCGAACGTTTTCATTATTTGTTTTTTTTTTTTATGGTAGTTTAGTGAAACATAGTTATGTCTACTCTTTAAGTTTAAAATATCGATGAGAAGAAAAAAAGAAAGCTTGACGGGTTTCTTTCATATATGTCACATATTGAATAATGCAAATGAGATAATCAGTTGAATTTCATTATTAGTAAATAGTAATAGAAAAAAGGCAGCTTTTAGAAAAAAAGAAAATATTTACTTTAAAAAAGTAATTTTGTGAAAGCAGCAAATTTTACTAGTTTTCTTATAAGTAAAAAATATATTTGCTAAGCATTGTGTAAAATTATTTAAATACATTATGATGCCAAATGAAACACTTAAAAAAAAAGTTTTTTTTTAATGAGTATGAATGCACAGGTATTTTTATAAATATTTGTACATAATGTTTTCTATTATTTATTTTAGGTACCTTCCGAAGGGAATAAAAACTATCTACATTGAAATATTTGATGAGGTAATTATTTTTCAAATTTCTGCATATACCGTCGGCCCCGCTTAATTGGGTAACGGATAAACGAATACCCTGCTTATACGAGTAAAATATCCTGGAACTGAATGCTTCCTAGGCCATAGATGCAATGATAAAAATCCCCAATTAATTGAATAATATTTCTTGGAACTGACAGTATTTGTTTAAGCGGGCCGACAGTATATCTATATATGTGTATTAGGGTGGGGCGAAAACTAAAAATTTTTTCGTATCAACTTCTAATAGTTGTCAAAAGTTGTCTTTGGTGATAGTTAGCTTTTGTGCAAATTTTGAGAAAAATCGATAAATATCTTCAGGGGGCGCTGCGATGGCAAAGGTTTTACCATAGCTTTTATAGGGATTTTATGGTTAAAATGTGAAAAACAATGCTGTTAGCTAATCTCATTGCATTTTTTTTTTACTTATAAGATATATTCATGCATTCAAAGCATATGAAATAACTCACAAAAATTATTTTATATGATATATTCATGTTTCAAGCATCTTAAAAGGAAACAAACAGTGAAAAATAGTGATTTTTAGCACAATATTAAGTAAAAACTGATTTTATTTTTACAAAATGTGACATAAAATTATGAAACTGCAAACATATGACAACATTAAACAGCATTACTTTAAAAAAAAATATATGTTTTTAAAAATATGTACTACTGTACAAAATGTACATGATACAAAAATTTTATGTGTCACAGTTTGAGCTTTCACAAAAAATCTTTTTTAGTTTCAAAGAAATGTAGTTCCTTTCGAGCCTTTAAACGTGCACGAACGAAACCATCCCTCGTTTCTATTCCACTTATAGTCAGTGATGCATCCGTCACCAACTTTATGCTAGATTCCACGGATTGAGTATGACTAGTAAATGTTCACATGTTTCGAATAAAATGAGGAACATCTCCGGTTTTCAAGTCATGTAGCTCGTTTTCAGATGCCATCATTGTTATGGGAGGTTCTGTTATTAGCAAAAGTGGCTAAATATAGCGTCTTGAAACATTTTTAATATGCCCAGGGTGTCCGCGCATATGGAAAGTCATGGAAAGTCAGGGAAAGTCATGGATTTCAAATATGATCGAAATTGGTCATGGAAAGTCATGGATTTCAGCAAAAAATGTCCAAAAGTCATGGAAACTGACTGTTTATCATGGATTTTAGCGCTCCGGACCGATTGAAATTTTTCCCGCGATCTCGGAAGAACGAAAACACTTCCGCCGTCATTCTACTTCGTTATTGGGTGCAATCTGATTTTTCAATTACAATTTCCAACAAGTTGCATTGTGTTGACCAATCAGATGAATTCTCAACATTAAAACCGTGAGCGGCGAATTTTGTGTAACTGCGCATGTGCGCGGACTCCGTCATCTGATAAAATATGACCTTGAACGACAAAAAGATAGACTCGATGGTTTTTTTGATGGTTTTTTCCCCGGCATAGGCAGCCTTTTACATTTGGTCTCCTCCCCCCCCCCTACCCGCTTCATTTGATTCCTTTTTCTTTTAAAACTTGTTTGAATCTTTTTCTTTCGAGGAGCTTTATGCAAAAGAAAAACAAATTAAAAAACGATGTTGAATTTTAAAGAACCGTGTAGGTAGGGGGGGGGGGGCAGGAACTCAACGAGTTCCGTTTTGAAGTCAGATTTCGCCTCACTCATATCAGGATCTAAACTTACAGTAAAATTTATGGACAGACAATTCATTGTTACATGAAAGTACGTTTGAGGACAAGCACGGTGGGGAGGAGGGTGTCGGTAGGAAAAGATCGTTTTTTGACCTCAAAAGCGAACGAACTTCTGTTGCTGTGAAACGCAGTCGCCATGTTTGGTCATTTGCTTTACAAGATAAAATATTAAGTGCATAATTTTCCAAAAACAAAGCAGAGTTCGTTTTTTTTTTTTTTTATATAGTCATGGAAAATAGTTTACAAAAGTCATGGAAAGTCAGGGAAAGTCATGGAATTGTAAAGTCCAGGTTGAGCAGATACCCTGTATGCCATTGCAGTGGTTAATATGTCAGCTTCATGGCAGTGAATTGCTTCTTCTCCACTTAGTAGAATACTCAGATGGATGAACTGGTCCCCGTGGGTTCAGTGGTTCTATTTTCAAAATGTTGACAGGCTGCGAATCGCTAACTATAGTGAAATATGAGGCAGTTGAGAGCAATATGCAAAACATGCCAACGCCAACTATCGACCGAGCTGACCTAAGAACAGATCAGAAATATTTACTGGAAATATTTGAAGCCGTTATTAGTGCCAACCGCTCCATACATCTTTCTGAAACAGTACCTAGTTCCTGGAGTCATTCCAGATGGCTCATGACAGTCAATCAAATTTGCGCTTGAACATCGGCACAGAATATCCGACAGCAAACTTAAAAATGCTAGTTCAGTCATTGTTAAATGTGCACCTTGCTGGTTTCTCATTAAGTGCAACCCATCATGCAAGGATGGTGCACCAAACTTGTGACAAGTTATTCTACCAGTCGCATTATTTACCAGACAACCTGTTACATATCCTTGAGCCAGTTATTCAGAGAATAGCTTTTTTTTTTGTATGTACTGAAAATATTTTGCTGGTAATGTTAAATGATGATCAAAGGCATGGTTGCTCGTTGCGTGGTGGCCCGATCGGTAAGGCATCGGACTCGTGTCCGGAGGGACCCGGGTTCGATCCCAGCCGATCAAAGATCCACCGTCTTGATTAATGGTGGCTGGGAGGCGTTAAAAATGTCGTGGTCACAAAGTCCTCCAAGTGAAACGATACCTCTGGGGGTGCTGGGCCTAGGGTTTTGCTCGACCCTAGGTTCTGGTTCAAAATTAAGAACAGAGCACACTTCAGGGCCCTATCCCGGTTAAACCACGAAGCTGTGGTAGGTACGTGGTACCCTGGAGGTGTGAAATGAAAAAATGAAAAGTTGGTTACTCGTCAAATTTTAAAAGTAAGGAACACCAATTCTGCGTTTAGTAATGACATCCACACTTTTATTATTTTTGAGATTAACTTTTCTTTCGACTGTGCAGACTTGATAAATTGGCAGTGTGAAAACGTGCTTATAACAGAACCTCCTATAATAATAATGATGCCATCTAAAGACAAGCTACACGGTGAAAACAGGAGATGTTGGCCATTTTCTTTGATAAATGTGAACATTTATTTGTCATATTCAATCCGTGAAACACGTCGTGAAGTTGGTGACGAATCACTGTCACGAGGGATGGCTTCGTTCGTGCACTTTTAAAGGCTCGAAAGGAACTGCCTTTCTTTGAAAATAAAAAAGGTTTTTTGTGAAAGCTCAAACTGTGACACATAAAATTTTCGTATCATGTACGTTTTGTACATTTGTACATATTTTTAAAAACATATTTCATTTACTTTTAAGTAATGCTGTTTAATGTTGTCATATGTTTGCAGTTTCATAATTTTTATGTCACATATTGTCCCAAAAATCACTATTTTTCACTGTTTGTTTCCTTTTAAGATGCTTGAAACATGAATATATCATACTAAATAATTTTTGTGAGTTATTTCATATGCTTTGAATGCATGAATATATCTTATGAGTAAAAAAAATGAAATGAGATTAGCTAACGGCATTGTCTTTCATATTTTAACCATAAAATCCCTATAAAAGCTATGGTAAAACTTGAAGATATTAATTAAGATATTAAAACCCTGAAGATATTAACCGATTTTTCTGAAAATTTGCACAAAAGCTAACTATCACCAAAGACAACTTTTGGCAACTATTAGAAGTTGATCTGAAATTTTTTTTATTTTTCGCCCCACCCTAATGTGCATCTATACAAAGAAGCCATAATCCTTCCATATGTTGTACTGAGTTTATTGTTTTTCTGTCAACTGCAGTTTTTGATAGTGAAATGTTGTCAACATTTCAAGATAGGTAAAAGAAAAATGTATAACTTTTAAAAATTGGTTCCTCATTACTTTAGCATACCATCACATCTGATGAACGCATAGCATATGGCGAGTACACAATCTCAGAGGATGCTATGCAAGGGAAGTTTGAGGACACATGGGTTCCTTTGAGTGGTCGTCAAGGGGAAGGAAAAGAAGGCAGCATCAATATCACTGTTTATATCACAGTAAGTCTGTTTAGATTTATTTGACAACAGAAGTGATTATTTTATCATTCAAGTAATTATAACTTCTAATTCTCCAGATTTTGCTGATTCTTGTTTGGCAAAAAAGTCTGTAATACTTAATATAAAAAAGTTTCTGCAAAATTAAAAATTTTCTAATCAAAAATTACAGCCAAACTTTGAAGCATTGTTTTTTCATTTTATTAAAACTTTTTATCCTTTCAAATTACTATGCTCTGTTACTCTATGTTTTTAAAGTTATGATTTTGCATAATGTCAGTTTTTTTCTCGTATTTTTTGCTTATGCTAAATATAAAAAGAACAAATTGTAATACAGTAGCCCCTCGTTATATCGCTCATTCGGAAATATCGCTATTTTCTTTTGTCTCCCCCCCCCCCCCAAAAAAAAAAACTTTTAGTTCGAAACCATTTTTGAGAAAATATGTTAGGTGCTCAGAAAAGGTCTCTTTCTCATTTATTTGTGGCAAAAAAGACACGGTATAGGCCAATTACAAATTTGCAGGGAAAAACGATCGGCCGATGATACAGCAGCAGCATGTTTTCCTGATGAATTGAATCGAAAAATTGTTGAGCTAGACTTAGTAGATGAGCAAATCTATAATGCTGAGGAAGCTGCCTTCTACTGGAAAATGCTTCCAGATAAAACTTAAGATTTCAAGGCGAATAAATGAATTTTTATGTGTGTGTACGTATAATTTACTTGCATGCTGGATAGAAAACTATTTTTAATGACCTTGGTTACATCGCGCTTTCGGATATATCGCGCTTTTTTCTTGTCCCCTGAAAAGCACGATATAACGAGGGGTTACTGTACAATAACAGAACACCAATTAACTGGAGTTGTAAGAACTTTGGTTAATCAAAAACTTTAGATGATAGAGGGGATTTAAAAAGTGGTCACCAGGAGACCATAGAAATTTTAATTCTGGAGTTTAACATGGCACAGGTACAAAACAATTATTATAAATGTGGTGTTTTAATTACATATTATTTTGATTATAAGCAATTAATATGCTCAACAAATGTAACAAAACTCAGAAAATGCAATGTAAGTTCAATACAATAGGACATACATATTTTGTCCTCCATTCACCTTGAAGTGATGCACATTCATAAAGCATTTGGTAATGATGTAGTAAACTTTATTGTGTTGTTAATACTACAGCCGATTTTAAACATATGTATATAGTTATAAAAATACTTAATTGAGCAAACCTTTATTTTCCTGTTCAATCGCTAATAATTTTGAAACATTAATGTTTTAACAAAAGCATAAATGTTTAGATTTGTTTTTGAGTAAGATTAATTTTTTGTGTTAACCAGTTTGAAAATATATTTCTTTGTTGCTATAATTAATTTACACAGTTCTGAAAGATTAGCTATAGTTTAATCTTTAACCTTTTGGAATCAGGCTGTTTTTTAGAAATTTTTCTTTCGACCCTTGTAGTACGACAGTTGAACCACAGATTTCTTTTCCATTGAAAAGAGAAGGTATAAACTGTCGTACCAGACGTATGAAACCTTGAAAAAATCCCCGGCTCCAAAGGGTTCGAGTGAAAATCTCAACCCCATCCTCTAAAAAAAAAAATAGTTACGGTACAGCAGGTACAGCATGTATACCGCCCGGCTCCTAAAGGTTAATGCATTGAGCCTCTGCCAAAAGAATTCATTGGCCCACTTAGAAACATTTCTTACTGATTATCATGTATGTCTGTAATATATTCAAAAGTGCATGTTACATATTTATGAAAACATCGATGCATTCAAAACAGATGCTTTTTGATTGATTTATCGATATAATGGATGTTTTAATTTCTAATGTTAATGTTTTGCCATTGATATTACACCACTACTATGAATGTAACATTTGGTTTTTGTGGTTATTTAAATTTGAATGAAATTTACTTAAAAAATAACATTTTTTCTCAATTCTAAATTTCTGAAGTTTGCTTGAATAAATGAAACATTGATCAAAATTAGAGCCAAAGTAGGAAAGGGAAATTCTGATATTGATATTAGTGGAAAAAGTTACCTGGGAAGTAGAAGGATTATGTTCTACTTATTTGCTGGTGGGCTATCTCGACCAGAGGCGGATCAAGTGAAGTGGGGGCCCCAAGCGGTAAAAGTTTTGGGCCCCCCCCCTTCCACCCCACTCTAAAAAAGCGGGAGAAAAATCACCCCCCCCCCCCCGGAGAAAAAAAAACCAATACAGTTAACCAATATTTTTTATTTACATACCTCATGTAAATTTTCATCTAGATTTAATTGCAGCAAAATCATTAATTAGGTATGTTTTCTGTGTTGACGCGGTTCAACAGTTCCTGTTCAATATATCGTCGGCACCATGCTAAACTAACGAATGTGAAAAATCACGTTTTTCAAGTTCAAATTTTACAAATAATTATAATTAAAATGATACCTTCGAACGTTAGTTTTGCACTTAAAGGTATCTATAAAAGTTTAAAAATTGAAAATAACCAAACACGGCAGGTGGGAATAAGTTATATGCAGTGTTTTGGCTCTCCTGAAAAGTGCAAATTTTCACATTCGTTAGTTTAGCATGGTGGCGACGATAGTTAGTTGGAGCTAGACGCATGGGTCATGCCATTTCGGAAATCGTTAGAGAATTCAACATTCCCAGATCCACTGTGTCAAGAGTGTGCCGAGAGTATGAAATTTCAGGCATAACATCCCACCATGGACAGCGCAGTGGTCGACCGCCTGCACTTAAAGATCGAGACCGGCGACGTCTGCAAAGAGTCGTAAATTCTAACAGACAAGCAACACTGCGTCAAATCACCGTAGAAATCAATGTGGGACGTACAATGGACGTGTCTGCTAGAACTGTGCGGAGAAATTTGGATTTCTTGGGCTATTCCAGCAGAAGACCGACTCGAGTGCCTTTACTGACAGAACGACATCGCTTGCAGCGACTCTCGTGGGCACGTGAGCATATCGGTTGGTCCCTAGATGAATGGAAAACCGTGGCCTGGTCCGATGAGTCACGATTTCAGCTGGTAAGAGCCGATGGTAGGGTTCGAGTGTGGCGCAGACCCCACGAAGCCATGGACCCAAACTGTCAGCAAGGCACTGTTCAAGCTGGTGGTGGCTCCGTAATGGTGTGGGCTGTTTTTTCATGGCATGGACTTGGTCCTCTAGTGCGACTGGACCGAACATTGACTGGAAATGCTTATGTGCAGCTACTTGGAGATCACTTGCAGCCATTCATGGACTTCATGTACCCAAACAACGATGGGATTTTTATGGATGACAATGCGCCATGTCACCGGGCCACAACTGTTCGCAATTGGTTTGAAGAAAATTCTGGACAATTCCAACGAATGATTTGGCCACCTAGATCGCCCGACATGAATCCCATTGAGCATTTATGGGACACCATCGAGAGGTCTGTTCGTGCCCAAAATCCTGCCCCATCAACGCTTTCACAATTATGGACGTCTATCGAGACAGCATGGCTCAATATTCCTGCAGAAGACTTCCAACGACTTGTTGAGTCCATGCCACGTCGAGTTGTTGCATTTCGCCGGGCAAAAGGAGGGCCGACACGATATTAAGAGGTATCCCATGACTTTTGTCACTTCAGTGTAGTATGGCAAGGTTAAGCCTCTCTTCTCTCATTTTACTATGTAAATAATTTTTTACTCTTTTTAAAACAGAAAACGATCTTTCACCTGATGCATTTGACAAAGGTATTGTCAAAAATATTTTTCAAAAGTGTCTCCATGTTCGGAAATGTGCAAGACATCCCTCTAGCAGCTCGATAAATATTATGACACGAGAGACTTAAATTGTCTGAATTTTCAGATATTCTTTTGAATGAGTCCTCATTTTCTTTCAGAAACAGTCATCGTCTTTTAAAATATTTATGAAACAAATTTGTGGACCTTATTAGCCTATTGGTACAAATTAGTCCCCGGCTGCAAAAAAGCTCGTTCGTTAAGCTACAGGTTGCAGTTATCAGGGCCGCGCCAAGCCTGATCGGCGCCCTCGTGCAAATGTCTTCTGAGCGCCTTGTGAAGTAACGTTCGATAGTTAACACCAGCAGTGATGTTTTATAGACAAATATAATTTAGAAAAAATAAGTTTCGCGTACAACTTTTTTTTTAAGAAAAAAAAAAAAAGCGTGAACAACTTGTGTTTTATCGAACTGAAACACATTTATTGAAACATACTTCTTAAGATTTAAAAAAATGGTTACTGAAAGAAAATCACTGCTTGAAATGTTTCTCTTTATTTCAGGAATACTTGGTGGCGTTCCAAGCTCTAGTTTCACCTACTGCTGTAATTTGTAATGCCCCCCCCCCCCTCACTTAAAAAGTGCTCCCAAATGTCGAAAAACTCCTTCACACATAACATTATAATTTCATTCTTTTCAAAATGATTATTCCCAATTTTTGTTTTATTTTTTAAGTAGTAGGTTTTTTTAAATATCCCGAAATATTTATTTCGTTATAAGCGTTAGAATAATAAGAATATTAAATTTTGGAAGCTCAAACTAAAACAATAGGTTTTTCAATAGTTAAATCTAAAAAAAGTACATGACTAAAATTTCTTTTGTGCCAAATTCAAATTGTTCATGTAACGCAATCAACGAGTAAATGGTTCAACAAACAGTTTTACCGTAATCTCCAAGATCGCTTTGCCTGATGATCTTTTTCTTAGAGTCTTATTTCTATGTGCATTTGTTAATTTTTTTTATAAGGAAAATATACAATGAGTGTATGAAACTAGATCTGTGTATTCTTTTAGTATAAAAAAGTTCCAAATTAAAAAAAATATACATTTCTTTTGGGAGTTAAAAAATGCGCTAAAATTAGCATATAGATAGGCTCGTTATTTTAAAGTTGTCCTGGGGGCGGGGTCAAAGGGTGAAGATTTTATAGGTAAACAACAAAAACCACGCCAACTGTTAATGTATTGATTTCTCAAAGACCCCCCCTCCCCTACAACAAAGGGCCTGGTTTTCAAGAATAGCAGTCAACTCTCAATCATTTCAAATAAATATTTTATTTCAAATAACACTTCTTTATTACCGTGTCCCAAATAGACTTCATCATTTTACCGAAAATAAATAATTACAAAATTTAAAAAGTGTGAAGCTGTCTAAAAGTCAATACTAATTATTATTATTGTAAGTTAAAAAAAAATCTGCACGTGCGAGAAGACACACACACGACTTTCTTACTGCAAATAACTCAATAAATTGGGGGGTAAAAACAAAACGACGTTTTTGACATGAGCTATACGAAACCTACTGTCAAGTGCTCTAACACCAGTGGAAAGGATGATACTATTCTATTGTGCCCAATCAGTATATAATAAAAATTTATAAACATAAACATTTGTAAGCTTAAATGTGAAAATCTTGACATTGAACATAAAATATTAATAACATTTACCAATTTAAGTGATTAAAAATATCGTTAAACTATTAACTAGAAACATAAAGGAATAACTGTGAATTTTAACTATTGCTTATAAAACCAAACTACTACTCGTCAAATACTACTCTTAAAAAGTTTTCAGATTCACTTAAATTCCTATCAAGCGTAACATTCTGTTTTTCGTGTAGCCAAAAATCGGATCATGGCAAATATTTAATTTTGGAATACAATGTACATTTTTACTTCATATCTCAAAGTTATTTCGAATTCAATAGCTCCTTGAATACACCACTGTGTTTGGGAAAAAAGAAATATTTTAAACATCAAAGTTAATGTAGCTATAAATATCTATCGAATTTGCATTTGATATATGTAATTAATCACACTTTTTTGTCTGTCAAAATATGACAACAGGATGCTGATTATACTTCTGATATGAAGTATAAATATTCCCCTCAAAATCAGAAACTGAAATCTTTCCCGGAAAACCAATAAAATCCGGATTCGTAAAAAGGCATTAAATTTAGTATGAAATGCGAATGGCATTGTCCAAAGGTCTTTTTTTTTAATTAAAAAAACTAGTGTTTGAAGCAAAGAGAAGATAATAGCGTGATTATGGTCAAATCGTTCCTTTTTGAAATTGAAAAGTGAACCTAAACTGTTGTCTACAACATGTAAATATTACGCACAAGTAAATAACATACAAATATGCTTACCGTATTTTTTTATGTACGATAACACAAAGCAGTCGAATCCCCCACGAACAATTGTTAAAATACTAAAATGCATTGCACTAGAGAAAATCTAACGTAGTATTAATTCAATGGAAGGAAGAAACATATTGAAGAGCAGAAGATTTGCTTGGACTCTTTTGCTTATAAACTTAGACATGCTGAAGTAGCTTATAGGGCGCCTCTTTCGCAAGAAACGTGCTAATGTATGCATCAACATCCCGTGTTTCCAGTGTAAAAGATTAAGCTTTTGAATAGCTTGTTTAGATAAAACAAGGCAATAATTTTTCATTTATGAATGGGCAGCGAGACAGATTGCTTGTCTCATTGAGCAATATAATTTCATCGCCGTTCGTTTCCCAAGTTCGTTTTTTGAAAAGTTCAATTTATTTTCAACTTTAATTTTGAATTAAAATTTTTTTTTCGTTCGGAGCTTTTTTGGTCGGTAGAGCTCGGCGCCTTTTAGGCTCTGGCGCCCCCGTGCGCCGCACGGCTTTGCACATTGGCACGGCGCGGCCCTGGCAGTTATATCTAAAACCAGTGCATTCGAATCTTAGATTCTCAGAGAATTTCGGGGCCCCATGGTGCATCACGGGTCGACGGGGCCCCACGCGGCCGCTTAGTCCGCGTACCGTTAGGGCGCTTTTCCACTTGACGACACGACAACGACGAAAGTCGGACGGTAATACTGCAACGATAACTACGGTGTCGTGTCGTCTGTAGCACTGCTTTTCCACTCAAACGAAATCGTTTCCCCGTAGGGGTCATTTTCCACCGCATTTCATTTCGAAACAGTACTGTGTTCGCACGTATATTATTATAGCTGCTCAATTTAACAGATTACGACTACTATATTTGCTTTACCTCATGAGAAAAAGAAAACAAATTAAGAGACGGTATTGGGTGCATGATATTTTTAAAGAAAGTTACATTGTAGTCCAGTTTTATACACTTTTCAAGAAATTGCGAAAAGATTTTAGGTGATTTTAAATATTTTTACTAAATTTACAAAGAATAGTAAAAATTTAAAATCTGGACAAGGTTATTTGACACAAGTAGTTTAATCTAAAGTGTATAATATATTTTTATAGTTACGAACAATGCTCTTTGAACTTACCTGTTTCTTTCTTGTCTGTATAGAAGTTTTGCCGTCATATTCCTCATCTAAAAATCTAAAAACTTCTTCCCGGGCTTTTCCCCTGTGAATTTTGTTTTTGTATAAAATATTTCGCCTATCCCATAGACACGGTCACTGCTCAATTAATTCACACAAAACAGACACGTCAAACTTGAATGCCATGACTACTGTGTTGCTCATCGAAGAAAGTTCAGAATGAAAATTTAATCTTTTTTGAAGCATTAAAAATCGTCTGCGATACAATTAATGAAACGAAGTATAAAATAAAATGATTCAAATCTTTTATTGCTACATCTTTTATCAATCGTCTGCAAATTGAAGCTTATATTTTAGAGATGTCGAATTTAAACGCCATTGCTTTCGTTCGAAGAAAGTAAACAGATGGATGAATATCGTCCCGATTTTAAAGGCGAGACGGATGCCATCCCACACGAATGGGACGACAAACGACAGCGTTCGGTCGGAGACGGCACAATCGTCCTGGAATCGGGAGATGGAAAAGCGCATTGCATATTTTAATGCATTTTGCGTGCTCCAATGTCGGATGACGACAATCGCTTACGATTTATCGTTGCCGTGTCGGTAAGTGGAAAAGCGCCCTTAGACCCGCCTCTGATCTCGACTCTTAGTGATATTGTAAATTGTTATTAAAAGTTTTATTGTAGGCATTTTAAGATCATTTGATTCAAAAATATTGATTCAAAAATTCTATTTATGAAAATATATTTTTTAATTTTTTAGCCTGCTCAATATGCTCCTCCTGTAATGCCTATGGCAGCTCCAGTAATGGTTGTACAACAGCCTGTGACCCATCCATATTACATTCCTGGTAGGTAAAAATGTCAGCCAGTCCTACCTTTGTAAATGTATGCTAGTGTATATTCTAATTGAAAAATTAGTTTGTTTTACTTTAATGCATTCATTTTGACTGCAGCTAGAATCTTTATTTTTTTCTCCTGAAATTATATGCTTATCATTGATTTACATCATGTAAAAATAGCAGGTTATTTACAGGTTACTTGAAACTCAAGTTTCATCACAATTTCAGATGATCTTTGCTGATCTTGGTGTTTGCGGGTCCTTTCCCGCAATGTTTTTGATATTGATAAATAAAATTTTAGATGAGCTTCAATAGTGTGTGTGGCGGAGTGAGCCGGAAGTGCCAAGTTAATTTTTTATTATTATGTTATTTTGAGGAATGTTGTTCAAAAAAGTTTGAAGTTTTCTTCCACCCTACATATAAATTTTTCTGAGGCAAATGATTTGTTATAATAGTCCCCTCCTCCCCCCAGCCACGTCATTGGAGAGTACAGATGCTTTCCTCTTATATTTATTCAATTCATTGATTTCAAAGTTGAATTAGTGTGGATTTGAGCTATGAAATGTTTTGATCAGATTCTTTTAATCCTATATCTATCTGGCCGTGGTGGCCCGATCGGTAAGGCATCGGACTCGTGTCTGGAGGGACCCGGGTTTGATCCCAGCTGGTCAAAGATCCACCGTCGTTACTAATGGTGGCTGGGAGGCGTTAAAAATGTCGTGATCACAAAGTCCTCCAAGTGAAACGATACCTTTGGGGGTGCTGGGCCTAGGGTTTACTCGACCCTAGGTTCTGGTTCAAAATTAAGGTCAGAGCGCTCTTCAGGGCCCTATCCCGGTTAAACCATGAAGCTGTGGTAGGTACGGGGGACCCTGGAGTGTGTAAGGAAATGAAATGAATAATCCTATATCTGCATAAAAATTAATAAATATTGCTTTTAAATTCTGAACAAGAACTATTTTACCATGAGGTTTGTGTTAACTATCATTAACCGTTTGACTGACTTTATAGCCCAGTCTGTTGTTCCATACCCCATTGGATCTTTGCCCATGCAAGCTCCCATGGCTTCCATGCAAGCTCCAATGGCTTACCCAGGTGTTCAACCACCAGTCCACAGACCTGCACCACCTTCTGAAGAAGACATAAAACAAGTATGATATATACTTTGTTTATAATTTTATACTATTTTTGGAGATTTATGAATAGAATAAAACATGTGATTCTTAGTTTTTAGTTGTCTACTGTAAATAGGATTGCACAGAAAGGAGTCACTGTGACCTCCCAGAATATTTCTTTGAGGCAAATTTTGTGAGGATTCAGAAAATTTAGAGACACTGCATTTTTAAGAACTTTTAATGATGCCCAGTCTCTTTTCATTAGATGGGAATGTGCATGCTTTTACTTTATCGTTCACTAAGATTTAGTTTCGTTTGGCAAACTGAATTTCCCTCCTTCCAAAAATTTAATTTTGAAGGATTCCTGACTGTAAATGATAGTAAAGATGTTTTGATGAAAATATGTATCATGTTGATTAAAATCGATAAGTGTCTAAAATACATCATCCCTACTTTCTCACATTTATGGATTAAAAAAAAAAAAAAAAAAAAAAAAAAAAAAAAAAAAAAAGTGTTCCTAGAAATAGCAAAGATGTATATCAAAATGAGTTATATATTTTCAGTTCTGTTGTTACAAGTTTTATCTGAATTTCCAGGATTCTCAGTGCAGATTGCTAGGATTTCAAAACTTATTGTTTGAAAGGACAAAATCTATTTTAATGAGTGAAACATATTTTTATCTTATGACTTAGTATAGCTATGTGCCATTGTATGACCAATGGTATGACCAATTTAATTTTTTTTTTTTTTTTTGAAATGAATAACCTTGTTTCTATCTAACTGTTTGTTTTTGATATGAATGAAAACAAATGATCATGAAAAGTGATTTACCGGGGATGGAAAGGATAAAAAGTAAGTCACTAGTCTATTGAATTGAGGATAAACGGAATGGCTTTAGTCTGTACATATTCACAGGTACTTTTATCAGCATCGTGAAGTAATATTGATTTTCTCAATCAAATTGCGACACGACCCTACTCATTGGGTTTCTTGTTTCTACAAATAAAATAGAGAAGACATTCGCACCCTTTACATTATAATTGGTGATCTTCTAGATTAGGTAGTATGAGGCATATCCATGAAAAAAGAAATGCTTAAAAAGATGCAGTTGTTAAGGGCAATTTGCACCCGTTCATGTCTAAAGATTATATTTATGGGGTTTTATTACGGTATCTATTTCTTATCAGTATTAAATGATGGTAATTAGTAATATGGATATTTATATTTAGAGGAAGTTTTGTTATTTAAGTTTATCCATATAAGGGTTTTTCCTGAAAAAAAAAAAAAAGTAATTTTACACCAAAAAACCCTTTTTTAATGTAAAATTTGCTTGAACAAATTGATGAACACAAATGGCAGATGATTTGACAATGAAAATTAGTGTCTCTAAATTAATAGTAAAAACAATGAGCTAGATTTAGTTTTAGCTTTATAGCAATCTGAAAAATCAAATTAACATCGAAAACAGTCAAGTGAGTATAAAGAGTAATATGCGATTGCTCACAAAAAGAAAGAATAAATTAATATGGTATTTTGATTTTGTAGATTTAATTTAAAAGTGCAAATGAAGCTTAATATATGTTGAAACTTACAGCTGTTGCTTTTGCTCTAGAATATTTCGGGAACAAAGTGCTGACTAGAACTTTTTTGAAATGAAAATACAAATGCAGCTTTACTGGTATAAAGAACCACTTTAGTTTACATTGTACTGGTCCATTTGACATATGTGTGGCCTCAGGCAAATAGACCACCATTGGTTTTGAGCCCTGCGTATTGTACCAGTAATGTACATAGACTTAGGTGCCCCCCTCCCCCGCCCCTCCTCAGAAGAAAATTTAAGTGTAACTCATGTTGCTATTTTTCTGGATCGCACACCCTCAAACATTGTGTGTCCCCTGCGCCATGAGGGTGCTATGTACCCCACTGTATTGTACATAATAAAAAATATGCATTATTATGCACTATGCATAGAAGAATATGAAATTGTGTTGTGTTCATAGTAATATTTTTGTCATGTATTGGTATCAATATCAAAGAACTTTTCTTGAACTTATTTTTAACAATCTCTAAAATATTTTGGTACTATATGCAGAAACTGGTTTATGTTATTCTTTTCTCTAAATATTGGGGAAAGTACCCTTATGATTTACTAATCATAGACTTGGATTATTTTTCCTTGGATAATTGGATGGCATTATGCAAAAATGAGTTACCCCACAAAACATAAAAAAATGAGTTATCCAACTCTGATGCTAAAATATGTTGCTTTCTACATTGAGCAAAAATGATTTAAGCTCTATCAGCGTTTCATGGTAACATATCATTGGTATACTGATATCGAGCTCATGATTTTTGCCAGAGTTTGTTGACTTTAAAGCCCATTATCTCAAAATCAGGTTTTTGTGGGTTAACTCCTTTTGGCATAATGCCATCCAATTTTAAATTAGATTTTAACTCCAAAGTTAAAGCTATGAGTCTGAGTGTAAAAAATGAAATACTGGATTTTATTACAGGGTGTTTCATTAGGGTGGTCACAAAAAATCAATTTTCGAATCTCTTTTGCGGCACCCCCGTTAAATGTGCCAATGGGCTAGAAAATGAGATTTGCAAAGCCTTAGCTTAATCGGATAATATTAACACGTGCCGCAAAGAGGGTAAAGTTGAGAAAAACAGCGATTTTTAGCCAAAAATTGTAGTTTTTACTTTGTAAAACCAAAACTACTGATCCTAGAAGCTTTATTTTGGTCTAATTTTGTAGGAAATTTTATTTTCTTTAAATCGAATCTTATTTAAAGTTTCGAAAAAAATGATTAAATATTTTTCAGAATTTTCACAAGTCAGGCTGCAACGCAAATCCTCGAAATTGCAAGTAACATGGGGAAAATTTTGTTTTTCAACTAATCTTTTGAGTCACCCCCCTAAAATGTGCCAATAGACTAGAAAATGAGATTTGAAAAGTTTTAGCTTAATTGGATACAGTGAAACCTCGCTTAACGGACACCCCTTCAAAGCGGACACCCCTCATTACGGACAGTTTATTTTTTTCCCGTCCTTTTTCTAGGGTTAAACCATTAAGAATCCCCTCTTTAAAGCGGACACTCACTTAACTGGACACGGACAAAGCTTATCTTGCAAAAAGGCTCTTTCTTTACTCATTAAAACGGACACCGACGGACAAGTTCGGAGAAATCTGTCCCTTTTCTTGCTGGGAGGAAAAAAAGATAAAAAATCCATTGAAAATACTTGCTTCAGTTCACTTCCAATACAGAGATTGTTAAACATAGGCAACGACAAGTGGAATTAGTTACACCTTCTTCCACAAAAATACACTACCATTTTAGAATTTGACAGGAAAAAGTCTGCTGAGGTGGAAAGCGAATGTTGGTTTAGCGTAGAGAATACAATTTAGGCTCTTGGGGATAGCTCGGATTCTAAGAAATACAGCTGTTGGTCATGGAGTGCGACTCCGCTCGGTAAACTGGTTAAATGTTTTGATCTTCTCCCTAGAGTAATCAAACTGTCCGCCATGTCAGGACTATAGATCATAGGGTCCTGCCGCCATGTGCTCTTCAGTGTTTACGATAGATGTTGAGAACGTGATTTTGCTTAAGTCTTATTAAAACCTCTACTGATAGAATGCGGCCTCTTGGGGATTACTGCCAGGGAGAAGTGAAGCTCCTTGGAATGATTCAGTTTAATTTTTAGAGTTTTGGAAGAGGTACTTCGTTTGACCCTGTTGCATCATGTGTCCTCTATTCGGGTCCATGTAGAAAAACTGTTTCGCAAAGCTTTGACTTTGAAAGAAAAAATATAAAATGAGGAAGAACCCATTAATGAATTAACAAAATTAATAGGCCTCAGTGGTGAAAATGCTTTTAATAAACTAAAGCTTATTCCATTTCATTATTTTTCTGTTACAAAGATATAGCTCTTGTTCAGGGAATAAGTTTTCTTTTAATATGTGTAATTAGTTGCTCTGTAATAATTAAACTATGTAGAAACTAATTTTGTATTCACTTTTCTTGTCCCTCCCTTCAGCGGACACCCCTTTAAACCGGACAATATTTAGGTCCCCTTAGGTGTCCGTATTGGAGAGGTTTTACTGTAATATTAACACATGCCTCAAAGTGGGTAAAGTTACGAAAAACAGCGATTTTTAGCCAAAAATCATAGTTTTTCCTCTGTAAAACCAAAACTATTCATCTTAGAAACTTTATCTTGGTCTCATTTTGTAGGGAATTTCATTCTCGTTAAGTGCTATCCCATTCATTTTTGCTATTATGTCCAAAGTATTTATTTGGCATTTTTCAGGTTAAATCGTAGGGTATATTAAAAATAAGAAATTTTCATGCAAAAACCTAAAAACATTACAATATTCAATTACATTTATTTGCTTGTTGTTGGATTTACTTTGTCAATTAAAAAAGGGGTGTTTTTGCGGTACTTAGAAATAAATGAGACAAATTTCTGTGTTAAAATAGAGGAATTAAGGGGTTAAGACGGAAAGCAAAGAGTTAAAATGACAATAAAAGCCTTAATGCACCTTTATACTTATACTGTTAAATTATATAACATCATTTTACTACTCTTTACATACAAATTAAGTTGTTGATGGCTTGGATAGGATACCTTTTGATAAATGAGGAAACTGTGCCTGCATTTAGCATACAGCATTAACTTGTAATAAAAGCTACCGTTGCTCTTTGTCTTTCGTCAAAGAGGAACTGAAGCCTGGAATTAATTTTACAACTCTTTCAGCTGTGTTATGGAACATCATTAAACTATTTAGTCTTTTTAGCTTTAGTATAAAATTGGTTTTTACACGATTTATAGGGGTATATATTGTAATCGTCCCTAGGCTGCAGCTTTTTAATTTCACAACAAGAAAGTTTCAATTTTCGCCTAAATTGCTTATTTCTAATATTCCCATCTTCTGTACCTGCTCTGAATTGCTTTTTATCTAACACAGATCATTCAGCTGGAAATTTTTGAAAAATATTTGCTTGAGGACCAGCAGATGTATTTCCATTTTGCAACTAAAAACTGCTTTTAAAACAACTTCTAAGATGCGGTGGAAACATGCTGAATACGGAAAATATTTCTGTAACAATGCAGGTTTCCTGAAAGCTACCACTATTTTCAGCAGTGGTATCAAAATACATTCCATGATTTTTTTCAACTGAGCCCCAATGCTCAACTACTGAATATGCAGCACTTACTTGTACACGCCGTGCTGTTTTTAAGGAAGGGAACACCTATCATCTGCTCTTCAACACCACTAGTTATCAAAATTGCTAGCCTCTAAATTGTCTTTGTTCAATAAAAACTGGATGAGATTTCTTATCCCAATGCGCAACAGCTCCTTCTAAGTCTAAGTTCCTGAATCGATTTTTAATAAGATTAAATCTTTGTTGACAAAATTGCTGTCTACAAAAGGGTATGACGTTTCTACTGAAAATTAAATTTGACGGTCATGATTTAACGTCTCTTCTGTAGCTGCTACTATCCGTTCTACGAATCCCAATGAGAAACATCAAAGTGGTTATCAAAGGAAAATCCTTGACTCTTTGGTTTTTAATGGCATTTTTGGATCTCTCAGCATTCTTCGCAGCTTTCTCCTCTCATCATACAGTTTTTCTAGGTTTGTAACGTAGGTTTTAGATTGTTTGGTTGGCATCTTAGATTTTTCTCAAAAAATGAGAACTCCCTTTGGTTACTTGAAGCTTTTATGAACGTCAGTTTAATTTGACCCAAGTTTTAAAGATATAAGGTAAGATAAGAAGGTAACTTGGAACATGTGATTTGATGAGACATGCGGCTATTAAAAATTGTCTTTCTGTCTTAAATTCAAGCTTGTTGATCTCTGGAAACCGAAGGTGGAACCATTCTCCATTAAATCAAGGATTGTATCCCAAACTAGTTGCTTGAAGACTTGCAAAGCGAACAACTATGAATACTATATTCATACCTGCCAACTTGTACGTTTTGGCCGTACAATGTACGTTTTTTTTGCCCTTTTGTACGATCGTACGGTAAAGGTGTAAAATCGTACGTTTTTCACAGATTTTTCATCAATTCCAATGTTTTTTTTTCACATATAACTAAATTTCAAGGACTAAGCTTCTTTAGAATACATCTTTACATGTATTAATCCGCGAGGAAAAGCCTAAACTTCGTCATATTTCAGCACTGAACGCGTACTTCGCGGAAAACTGGTCCGCGTGGTTGAGACTGCAATCCTTTTGCATCGTGCAAATATTTTAACATTTAGCGAAATTTTTAGGTTACATTAACATATGCTACCTTAGGTTATCACATTTAATTATTTATTTTTATAATTTATAAATTTTTTCCTCCCCATTTTACATTCTACCCGCGATTCTCGTAAAATCGCTTCTTTTGCTTGACATTTCAATCCTTTAACATCTGGTCAGTGCTTTAATATTTTTGATGGTTAGAAGTTATTTCAACATGACTACCGAAGACTACTTTATTTTATTTCTTTTTTTTTTTTCATGTTTTTTTTTCTCACCAGCATGCTTATATTTAACACATACGTCACTAAAAATTGCAACTGAAATGAATTTATTCAATTGAAAAAAAAAAAAAGAAAAATTAAAATATCAATAAAAATGAAAGAAAACTACTGAAAGTGATCGTGTTACAATTACAATAACTTATTTAATGTCTGATTTTCATTAAGAAATAGGTTATTGTCTCAGTACGATTTCGTAGGAAAAATTGTAAGATTTCCTAAGTAGACATGTTGGCAGGTATGTATATTTTAAAGTATTGTGGGGTGTCTTAATGATTTCTCGGCCCTACCACAATATAGATGGCGATTGCACCTTTCTATAAAGGGAAATCATAGTTTTCTCCCTTCCCCAGGGTGTTGAAAGCCCTAACAAGGCAGATATTTTCAAGCTAATATTCAGCTCTGACCTCTGAGGAAGAAAGCAGCGTTTTGTGTTTGAAGGGGTTAAGAGATGAAACTGTTAAGTGACAAAACAGAAATTGCGAGTAATTAAAGTTCAAAGTTTTATTGTTGTAGTTATTGCAGATTTTTTGTTTTCTGGTTTTGTCATTAGTGTGCGAATGAAATTGATCTATTGATATCTACTGTTTGATTTACCAAGTTTTATTTGCTCACCTGTATCTATTGCTTACCATTGTAGAGAGTGTTCATATTTTAAAATGTAACTTAGCCCCTTCATCCTCCAAGCTCTTCATTTATGGCTTCTACTGCTCATTTCATAAGCTTTACTCGCAGTTATTTATTTCTTCTATGAGTTTCAAAGACATAAATTTATATATTTGTAATAATATTGCTGTTTTTTCTCTGAAAAGTCAACGTTATCTGTGGATTTCATCAAATTTACTAAAAGAACTTATTAATTTACATTTTAATGATTTATTTTTTCTAAGCAATTTCGAGGATTTACGCTGCAGCCTGACTTGAAAAGTTCTGAAAAATATTCAATCATTTTTTTCGAAACTTTAAATAAAATTAGACTTAAAGAAAATAAAATTTCCTACAAAATGAGATCAAAATAAAGCTTCTAAGATGAATAGTTTTGGTTTTACAGAGGAAAAACTGCGATTTTTGGCTAAAAATCGCTGTTTTTCGTAACTTTACCCACTTTGAGGCATGTGTTAATATTATCCGATTAAGCTAAAACTTTTCAAATCTCTTTCTAGTCTATTGGCACATTTTAGGGGGGTGCCTCAAAAGATTAGTTGAAAAAAAAAATTTCCCTTCTTACTTGCAATTTCGAGGATTTGCGTTGCAGTCTGGCTTGTGAAAATTCTGAAAAATATTTAAACATTTTTTTTCAAAACTTTAAATAAGATTAGACTTAAAGAAAATAAAATTTCCTACAAAATGAAACCAAAATAAAGCTTCTAGGATCAGTAGTTTTGGTTTTACAGAGTAAAAACTACAATTTTTGGCTAAAAATCGCTGTTTTTCTTAACTTTACCCTCTTTGCGGCACGTGTTAATATTATCCGATTAAGCTAAAACTTTGCAAATCTCATTTTCTAGCCCACTAGCACATTATAGGGGGGTGCCGCAAAAGATTAGTTGAAAATTTTTTTTCCCCATGTTACTTGTGACCACCCTAGTGTTTCATATTGAATGGGACAAAATTAATAGCTCAGTGTGATGCCATAATGGATTTATTCATCCAAAACAAAGTTATTCTGCAAATACAACTGTTTAATTTGGAAATGTGGAAAGATCATCGAATGACGAACGCGCTGTTAAACAAAATGTCGTCCATACAGGACAAAGCGTACTGCGTACGAGATCCCCAGATCTAACACTAGGGATGCAGCGTTAAGCAAATTGGCCGATTACCGATTAATCGGCTGTTGATAATCAGCCGATTAATTGGCTGAGCCGATTAAGGATAAGGATGATTGTTTTTCTACTACCAATTTTACCATCACTGTTTTTCTCTCTTATACAATTCCAAGTTTAGAAATAGTAAGAAATTTATTTCTGAGAGCAGATTTTTTTTCCATTTTCCTAGTTTTTACAAAATAATTTCAATATTTTATCAAATTTCTTAGAACTAATTTTCATATTATTGTCAATTTTTTTATTAACACATTGTTAGTTATGTTAATTGGACATAAAAATTCAAAAAAAAGGGCAAGGATGAATTGTGGTGAGCTCTCCAATTAAGGAATACTTTTAATTCATATTTTTTAATAATTAGTAGCAATTTGTTTCAGTACTTTATTCTTTGAAAATGAGAGGATATCTAAAAGCACTGAGCTAAGGAGAAAACTATTGCCACATGAAAAATGATGCGACATTGTCTATGTATATTTATTTAAAATAGGAGCAGAAGAATTAAATTAGAATAACCTTTATATCAACTGTGAGGATTTTTTTACTGTTAATAAAATTATTCATCATAGTTTCTTAGTGAAGGTATACTTCAAAAATAATATTTGAAAAATATTTGTTCAGCCGATTGATCGGTCCGATTTTTCCGATTATTAATAATCGGCAAAGTGGCCGATTAATTGGTAGTGCCGATTAATCGGTAGTGCCGATTAATCAGTGCATCCCTATCTAACACCCTGTGATTTTTTTTTCTCTTGGGTTTGGTTAAAGACAAGGTTGTTGTCAACACACATAAACAGTTTAGTTGAAGGCAAGGTGTGTTGACTTCCTCAGGACTTTGAGGAACTAAAACAGCAGATAACTGTCGTGCTGAACTCCATTATATGGGATAGGCTATCACGAGTGGCAGGAGCTTGATTACCATGTACACATTTATCGTGTCAAGGAAGGGCACATATTGAACATCTGTAGAAACTTGAATAAATGTAGTTTTGAGGTAAATTTAAATTTTCTAAATATATTAATTACAACATTCACAGTAGTGTTTTCTTTTTGTTCCATTCAATATGAAACACCCTGTACTATTTTTTTCTTTCAATGTAATAGACTAGAAATGACTAAAAATAATTTTAACCCTTCACTGCACGATTTTTTATATTTTCATGAAAAATATCATTTGTTACCTTTTAAATAGCCCTGAGTTCAGGAAAAATGAAGAAAAAAATTAATTTTAAAAATGTGCACCAAAAATGATGTTTTAATTGTTTGTTCTATATATGGCACAAAGCACATAGCATATGCTTTGTATACTAGGGTGGAGCGAAAAAAATGAATTTTTGATTTTCGTAAACGGGTACCTTTCATTTACTGTGAATGAGGATAAGTAACAATTCTGTAAAATATTTCACTTTTGCGACGTCATCTTTAGTCTGCGCATTTGGCCTAAAGTTTTGAAATTTTTGATTTTTTTTTAGATTTTTCAAATTTTTTAAAAAAATATTGCAAATGATAAAACTAGTGACGGGTGGTTATTAAATGGAAGAAAAAGGTTTGAAATATACAAGAAATTTTTTAAAACCATTTTAGATTGTGATTTCAGTCTGCGCATTAGGCCCGAAGTTCATCAAATTTTCAGAAATTTCCGATATTTTCAATATTGAGCAGAAACTTTATAAGTAACTATTTCCTCTCCATATTTACTTAAAGTGCCTTTGATACATTTACTTAATCAATTTGTTGTTTTTTTGAACTACTCAACTGTTTGCTTGCTCATTGAAATTACCCAGGACTCACCACGAGGAAGTGGCCGCACTTTGAGTGCCACCCGAGCTTCCTTTGCTTCCAACCAATGAGAGCATACATTTACATTTCTTAGACAAGTCAGGAACTATACATTGTTTCTTTGAGTAGGATATTGTTTGCATTGGTTTTGATGGATGCACTACAAAGACAGGAAAATACAAAGGTGTAATACGGAAACTGGAAGAAAAACTTGGTAGACCTCTGTAATGGGACATTTGCCAATTACATTTGAATGAACTTAACTTGCTGCATTTTTTGCAAAAGCTAGATGGACCTACCAGTGGACCAAAGTGATTTTTTGGGCCTGTTGGACGAAACAACATGTTACACTTTCAAATCAGTTCAATATGAACCTATAGAATTTGTCATTGATCAGATTGATTTTTACAATAAAAATGATTCAAGTACTGAGCAACAGTAACATCATGAGATGAGCAAGGTAATTTTGACTGGAAAAATGTCCAAAAAAAAAATATATAAAGCAGAAGTGTAAGAAAGCTTTCCCAAGTCAGGTGTTGACTACAGTTAACATAATCTTTAGACTATAATTTTTAAAAGAGTTCATAACTTTGGCGGTAAAGGTGTCCTTGCTCTTTTAGGATGAAGTGTAGACGGTATTAATTTAGCTATGAATTTGTGTGTGTGAGATTATAAAGATTATCTCTCCGGGAAAAAGCAGAAAATTGTATTCACATCTATTCAAAACAATGTATACTTTGCACCCAAGACATATGTATATATATAAATGTATATATATATATATAAATGGATGTATGTATGTTTGTTCCTTATACAAATCCATAGTTCTCGTCGGATTTTCAACAAACTTGGCACAAAGGTTCCTTGATGTATTAGAATTTACATAGGCGGGGGTTTTGAAATTAAAAAAAAAATCCAAAAAGCTCAAAATTCAAATCTTTTGTCTCAAAATGGCCATTTTCTTTCAATTATGAATGGATAGAGTAATAGAGATAAGACTTTCAGCATACAAATTGATAAAATGTAACACATTTAAATAGAAGAATTTTCCAACAAAGATTACGATTAACAATGAATTATCAATTTAAGGCTCAGAACTATTTCATTTTAGCATGAAATAAGCTTTTATATTCCCATGTGGATAGAATTCATTCAAATATTTTTTAGAGCTATGTTGTATTAATAAGCACCCGGGCAACGCCGGGAAATAATCTAGTTAGTTCATAAGAGAAAGCATATAAAGAAACTTGTTTTAAAAGACTAGAAAACAAACAAGCAAGCGAGAACGCTTCAGATCCCAAAAATAGATAAAAAAATATATTTTTATGCATTACATACATAAATTAAAAGTCAGTATACATCGATATGATTTCTTGTTATGATGTGGAAATTACAAAGCCACCTTTTACAGGTAATTTAACACAATATTTACAAAGATTATGGAAGCTGAGAATTTAAATATGATTACTGAATGCGCTCTTTTTAAACTGCCATTCAAGACTCAATCAGTTGAAAGAGCTATCAAATAGATCACAAGCTCTTCAAAATTGGTATATAATCACAGGAAAAGAAAAAGTTTAGTAAAAACCAGGATATCTGACACAAATATTTGATCAATTTACGACACAAAGGAACAATTTAACTGTGAAAGACGTATCTAAGAAATGTAAATGTGTTCTCGCCTTATTTGGAAGGAAGGGTTCACGTGTAGGACTAGAAGTACGGTCACCTCCTCGTGGTGAGTCCTGGGTAATTCCACGCGAGCTAGCAAAGAGTTGCTGGGTTCAAAGTAATAACAAAATGAATAAAAACAGGTTTGAAGACACTTCAAGTGAATATTGAGAGGAAATACTGTGTTAAAAAATGTTGAAAATATCAGAAATTTTGGGAAATTTGATGAAGTTTGAGCGTTATGCACGAACTGAAATCATATTCTAAAATTGTTTTAAAAAATTCCTTGTATATTTCAAACCTTTTTCTTCCATTTAATAACCACCCGTCACTAGTTTTATCATTTGCAATATTTTTTTAAAAAATTTGAAAAATCTAAAAAAAATCAAAAATTTCAAAACTTTAGGCCAAATGCGCAGACTAAAGATTACGTCGCAAAAGTGAAATATTTTACAGAATTGTTACTTATCCTCATTCACAGTAAATGAAAGGTACCCGTTTACGAAAATCAAAAATTCATTTTTTTCGCTCCACCCTATTGTATACCGATAAGTGTAATAATCTACAATGTGTTTTGTGCCATAAGTGGTATAAACAAACTTTCCACTAAGAGTATGTAAACATTTTTAGAACAAAGGAAATAATGACTAAGCACACTTCTAACGGAAATGCAGAAACTCTTTCTTTCAAAAGCAAGAACTGTAATACCTAGACTAGTGCAACTAACTAGTGCATAAAAATCACACTAAACTGTTATAGCAATGTTCCAGAAGGGGCACAAAGCTCAGTTTAACTGCATTTAAAAATCATAGGAATATATGAGGGTTTATTTGGTTTGTGCCAGATCTGGCACACCGTGCAGTGAAGGGTTAAAAGACTGCATGCTGAAAATATTTTAAAAGTTTCTTGTAATAATGCATTCTAAATTTCATAGCAAAACAAGGAATATTTTAGTTTGGTCTTTACACATTTGATTGTAGCTTTCATTCGGTCGACATGATCAGTATTTTTATGTTTTTTTCATCATTACATATTATTTCTTAACAGTAACTTTGTTTTTGCAGCTTCAAGATATATTCCCATCCTTTGATCGGGAAGTTATTCTTGGAGTATTGGAAAGCAGTGGTGGTAACAAAGATCAAGCTATTTCATCTCTTCTTGAATTATCTGGAAAATAAAGATTCAGTTTTTCTTGAATATTTTAACATACATGCCCAACTGATTATTTCCTGTCAGTGATATATATATATATAAAAAAACTATCTTCATTTCAATGCTGTGCCATTATGTTTTAGCTAAACATTCTATCAAATTTAATTAGTTGTGCATAGCCTGTATTTAAAATTGTTTTGAAAATATTTGAAATCTTTATTATAAATAACAAATGTAGAATATTATTTGCATATTCTTGTATGTGCAAACTTTGCCTTGTAAAAAATAAAATTATTTATATTGATTTATAAGTGAATGTATTAATTTTCACCATCTAAATCTGTGTCACACAGAAATAAGTCTAAAAACTATTTTGTTCCCTAGGATAGCTGGGGGGATTTAATTTTTAAAAAAAGGGTATGATTTTAATTTTTTAATTATTTCCTCCATACGCTTAACAAGTTTAAAAATCTCATATTTTTATTTCGATCTTTCTCTCTTTTTCAGTGGTTTTATCCATTTCCTTTTTCAGAATGTTAGGAAAAAGATTAAATTATTGAAGCATAATCCTAGTTCATGAATTTTATGGGAAATCTTGAAGCAACGGGAAAAGTTTTTTTTTCGGCTTTTTTACAGAAAAATCTTTTACCAAAAAAATTATATTTAAATAGTTATCTTTTCTTAAAAAGCATGAATGTGAACTATTAAATTATACAGGGTGATTCAGAACTTTTAGGGAAAACTTTAAGGGGGGATATTACACATCAAGACAAACAACATTAAATAGCGTAGGAGTCTCTAACAATTTCAGTTTAGGGTTTAAAATTTTACATGGTTATAAAGGGTAAATGGTAATTTTACATAGTGGCAAAAGGGTCCGCTCCCAATGAAGCACCAATATTCGGCACGGAGCTCAGCTCCCCCTGCTTTTACAAAGTTCCTACGCCACTGCATCTTATATTTATCAAACTAATGTTTTTATAATACTGAAGATAAAAAAAAAATTGAAGAAAAAAAAGCATTGGCTTATAAATATTGAATTTCTGGGTACTATGTCGAATGCTAAAATTTTTTCAAGAAAAAATAAACCCCTTCCGGAAAGAATTTTTTCTCTCTCTAAAACGTCCATTTTTTGAGCATTTCTCCTGATTGTGTGTAATGTATGGAACTTGCATTTAATTGTACTTTGAGAGATAGTGAAAAATCCTTATTTTCTCCTAAATAACATAGAAAGTGCAATATTTTATTGTGCATTGAAATCTACTAGATTCTTTTTTCTTGGAATGCTTGTTGGCAAGTATGCACATTAAACCTTTTAAGAACAGGAATCTAAATTTGAAAATCCATTAGTAGCTCTCTTATAAATTTTCATTTAGATAATATTTTTCCAATGAGAAGACCAAAGCTGAACAGCATACTTAAACAAAATAACGAAGTCATACCAAACTTCCATTCAATACATTAAAAAAAAAGATGTATTTATTTCCATTTGCAATAAAAAAATAGTGTACAAAATTTCATTGTTTTAAGCCAAATTTTGAATATTAAGAATTCAAGAACTCTGAATAAAAATATCAGTAATAGGAATTTGTGATTGCTGGACAAATAATTTCAAAGCACTATCCGAGAAATGTTCTTGTATCTCATGAGGCTGTATCAATTCTATGCCCTCTGGCACATTTTCAGGTGCTAGTCTGTGAACCGTGATTACATAAGGATCTTTCTTAATGTGTATTTCTTCATGGCCTTCGGGTTCCTGCAAATCTAAGAGTTTCTCGTTGCAGTCATTACCAGAATACAAATCCTTGCCAGCATGGACTTTCATATGTCTTTTCAGCTTAGAAGGAATGGAAAACTGTTTGGAACATACGGGACAAAACACTGGCTCAGAGCGCTTGCTGCTCTCGTGAAAATGTAAATGCGAGTCTCTACCTTCTTTCGTAGTGTATCGTCTTTTGCAAACATGGCAAGCAAACGGTTTGTCAACTGTGTGAGTCTTCAAGTGAAGTTCATAACTGAACACTCTGGAATAAGTCTTGCCACAATGTGGGCACACATGGGGCCTCTCCCCCGTGTGCAGTCTGATATGTTCTGTGAGACCAAGCTGATGGACGAATGATTTCTCACAATAATCACAAGTGTATTTGTTATCTCCAGTGTGTAGTTTCATGTGGCATGTTAAGTTGCTTGATTGTCTGAAGGCTTTTCCACAATATCCACAAGAATAAGGCTTTCTCCCCTCGTGTATTTTGTAATGCTCATACAGGCTACTCTTATGCCTGATAGATTTACTGCAGTATTTACATGTATATCTTTTCTCTTTTCTATGAGTTTGAAGATGTTTCTTGAACTCTGTCTTACCTAAAATATGATTGAAGCAATATCTACAGAGGAACTTTCTTTCATGCCAGATCTTTAAATGATAGTTCCAGGATCGTTTGTACCTAAAAGTCTTATTACAATCTTTACATTCGTACAGGTTTGTTTTACATTCGTTTGCTGCAGACAATTTCTTAGTTTTTGGTTTTACACTAGATTTTAACACACTATGAGTAGTCCTTCGATGATACCACAAAAATCTCATGCTTCTAAAGCATTTATCACACTGGTTACATTTATAAGGTTTCTCCCCTGTGTGTATTCTTTCGTGGGCTTCCAGTAGTCTCCTGATAGTGTAGCCTTTAATGCAAAAGCGACATTTAAAAAGATTCCCTGTGTGAGTTTTAGTATGTGCTACAAAAGATGCTTTTTGACGAAATGTTTTCGGACAGTCCGAGCACTTGAAAATCTCTCCTGCATGTAGTTTTAAATGGTCAGTCCGAGATGAACTGCTGATTTTTTTTCCACAAACCTCGCAGAGAATTTTGTATTTTACACACCTTGTCTTGGGATGACATTTTATATGCTCCCTGAACTCACTCCAGCTCTTTTGAAAATTTTCTGTTTCAAATTCTTTAGGACAAAAAAAACAATAAAATTTCTCATACTTCTGTAATATTTTGTAACGTTTAAACTTGGAAGAGTTTGGACGTTTAGTATTATGAATTGTTTCTTCTTCATGGCTTCTTAACTCATGACCTAGTTCTGAATCAGATGTTAGAACAACACCTTCTGTGTTGCTTCTTTTTGGTATAGTCTGAATTACCTTACCATCGTTGAAATTTTTTGAATTTTGTGACTTAGTATATTTTTTTCTTACGCGTTTCGTTGCAACAATGTTTTTTGAGGCAAATTTTCTTGGACTTAATTTTTTGCAAAGTCTTTGTGAACACATAGTAAAATTTTCATCATTTTGTGTATCAATCGTATGAATATTTGTATTACTTTCAGGTTCTAAAGTAGAAAAATCCTTCTTGAGATGTCTTGTTTCACCACTGCGGATTTCCTGATCTTCCATTTGATTTACATAACCTTCTACATAAACTGAATATTCCTTATTATTTAGAGCACTTTCCTTAGGATTTAGATTATTGACAGAAGCATTACATATACTGTTTTGTAATCCTGAACTAGATGCATGTGTGTGTGAATAAACTAAGCGATTAATTGGCCTGGTATGCGTTAGTGCAGTTTTGTTTGCAAATTTATTTTCTTTCCCTTTTCCGCCTAGTCTCTGGGACTCACTTTGTGAACATCTCATAGTACAATCCTCACAAGAACAGATACTACTTCCCATGTGTGTTTTTAGATGACACAAAAGATGTTTGGCAAAAATAAAGGTTTTTGAACAATGAGCACACGAATATATCTTTCTTCTATTTATCTCCATACTTTCTTTAGAAATCAAGTCTTCGTTTGTAAGCTTGTCTTTCTGATAGGAATGTTCCTGTACAAAATTCAAATAGTCTTTTGCAAGACTTAAATCACCTTTTGTATTCATTAAATAATTATCTTGATCTTTTCCACGACATTTATCTTCTGCATGGCCTAATTGAACTGTTTTATTCACAAAATTTACAATGTCAGCAACAATATCTTTTACAACAGTTTCAAGTTTTGCAGTATTAGTTGTTGCAGTACATTCATTTATTTCTGTCTGCAACTGCTTTTTTTTATGCTCAAGATTTTTAATTTGTCCAGTGCGCTTGCTATTTATCTTCTTTCTGTAAGGTACTGTGCAATTTCTGTGATTTAAATCAGCTGTAGTAATAATAGGGTCTTCATGAGTACATTCGTTCAAAGAATTTGTTAAACTTTTAGCGTTATTTACATCATTTTCCATACAAACTGTTTCCCCTACACTGTTACTTAAAAAAATATTTTTTGTCAGACTAGGTGAACTTTCAAGAAAAGTTGCTGGATCTTGCACTAGGATTTCTTGATGTTCAGTATAAGCAATAGGTTCTTCTTCATATCTTAAATGACTTTCTGATAGCAAATAACTATTTCCATCATCTTTGTGAATCATAAAATCATTGGTAAAATGATTTTCATCTGTTTCATTTTCAGATTCTACAATATCTGTATTCATTTTAATAACTATTGCATCAGGTTCATCAATTGTCTGACATTCCTCCATAGAACAATCATATTTGGGTTCTTTTGTGAAATTTAATTTGCCTGTTATAACTGTTTTTGAATGATCTAGCTGATTATTGCAGTAATCACCATCATATTCTACATAACTTGTTACTGTTTCTATACTAATACCTTTCTCATTTTCCCAGTTGTCTTCATTATTTATTAAGCTTTCTGTGTGACTAGTATAATTCATAATTTGAAATGTTGCTTCATTTGCGTTTTCAGGTACTTCTGCCAGACTTTTTTGCTTTTGAGTGGTCTTCTGCCTCCTGTAATTCCTACTATGATTTGAAGCTGAACTCGTGCTTTCAGTCACAACTCTCTCGGAATCCGTGTAGCACTGAAAATATAAATGATCTTGCAAAGCAATCTCAATGGGGATTTGAAGCACTTCGCAAGGTTCAGAGTTTTCGATCACGTGTTTTGATTTATAATGGTTATGTAACCTTTTTTTTGTTATAAATGTTTTCGTGCATTGATCACAAGGGAAAGGCTCCTGTCTTTTATGAACACGCAAATGCTTGAGGTATGCACTTGCATACTTGAATACTTGATTGCAAATTTCACATTTACAATTTCTTCCTCTGTCTGTGTGAAACTTCAGGTGTGTATCATAGTGCTTTTGCTGAGTAAAAGACCTCTTACAATATTTACAAGGATAGGGTTTTGCCACAATATGTGTTTTTCTATGACTATACAAACATCCCATGCTTCTAAAACATTTATCACATTGGTTACATTTATAAGGTTTTTCCCCCGTGTGCTTTCTTTCATGATCTTTCAACTGTTTCATGTAAATGCAGCCTTTATTGCAAAAACGACAAGTTAAAAGATTCCCTGTGTGAGTTTTAGTATGTGCATCAAGTGATGATTTGCTACGAAATGATTTCGGACAGTCGGAGCACTTGAAAAAATCTCTGCCTGCATGCAGTTTCATGTGCTTAATCCGAGTCGACCTGTGGATTTTCTTCCCACAAACCTCACAGAGAATTTTGTATTGTACACGCACTGTCTTGGGATGACACTTTATGTGCTCCATAAAATCACTCCAGCTTTTTTCCAAATTTTCTGTATCATATTCTTTAGGACAAAAACAACAATAAAATTTCCCACTCTGCTGCAATATTTTGAAATGCTTGTGGAAAAATCTGAACTTGTCCTCGCATGGTACTAATGCAGACAATTTCTTAGTTTTTGGTTTTACACTAGATTTTAATACACTATGAGTAGTCCTTCGATGATACCGCAAAAGGTTCATGCTTCTAAAGCATTTATCACACTGGTTACATTTATAAGGTTTCTCCCCTGTGTGCATTCTTTCGTGGTCTTCCAGTCGTCTCCTGACAGTGTAGCTTCTAATGCAAAAGCGACATGTAAAAAGATTCCCTGTGTGAGCTTTAGTATGTGCTACAAAAGATGCTTTCTGACGAAATATTTTCGGGCAGTCCGAGCACTTGAAAGTCTCTCCTGCATGCAGTTTCAAATGGTCAGTCCGAGACGAACTGCTGATTTTTTTTCCACAAACCTCACAGGGAATTTTGTATTTTACACACCTTGTCTTGGGATGACATTTTATATGCTCCCTGAACTCACTCCAGCTCTTTTGCAAATTTTCTGTTTCAAATTCTTTAGGACAAAAAAAACAATAAAAATTCTCATACTTCTGTAATATTTTTAAACGTTTGAACTTGTTGCATGGTTCTAAGGTAGACAATTCCTCAGTTTCTGAATGCGCTGCATCATCAGAATCTCTGGCATTCTCCGCATCAGATTTCATTTCTGGCTGAACTAAGTTATAGGAAGCATTATTGAGCGGCATTTTGATTTTAAAATATCAAACTATATTTGTTACTTAAAATACAATCTTTGGTCTGATATTCATTAATTTATCCAAGTGTATATATTTTATCTCACCTTACAAATTACAGCTATGTATCTTTAATAACCATAATCTTAATACTTTAAGATAATATTGTATGACAAATTTCACAATAATCAAGCAACGGCACTGCATAAAATTTGCTCATGTTTTATACTGAACACTTCATTGTCTCTCTCTTATGTTCCATTATTAATTAGTAGACGCATGGTTCATAGTTATCTAAAAAACAAAATAAAATATCATCACAACACAAAATGAAGATACAAAATTGCGATGTAATTATCTTTGTGGCAGTTTTCTTAACATGAAATATAGTACAGAGAAACTTCGGTGAGTCGAAAACTTCGACTAGCCGAAATGAATATTTATTCTCATTTAATTGAACAGAGAATGTATGTTATTTATTTTCGAAAAACCGAATTTTGTTGAGTCAAAATATTCAATGAGCCGAATTTTATTTCATGACCGTTGTCAAATTTTCCTCGTTAATGCAGCTCGATAAGTCAAAGTCAATTTTTTTCTCCAAATTATATGAACAAAAAGAAAATAAAAAGGATATCAAGGACATTGCATCAAAAAGTGCCTAACCTAGGCCAAATTGGATTTTGCTTGAACCAATATTTTTTGCAAGGTTTTTTTTTTTTTAAATTACTCTTGCCTAAAAAGAAAACAGCGTACAAACTAAATTTACTTCCCTAGCTATACAAACGCTTGTAGTTTTCATTATATGAAATGTTAATTATGTTGAGTACACATGTAGTATATTATTGATGCATTATGCAATCACTTTTTTACTTATATTATAAATTAATTGTTGCCATGGTAGTATAATATTTTATTATATAGTTTTGCTTTCGTTTTTAATGAGAATTTTCAATAACATGAATTTTTTCAGTTCTCTGCCATTTTGACTTATCAAAGCATATGAAGCAAGTTAAATATGCCGAAACTTAAAATGTAATGATTAATAAAGGTTTAGAAGTTCTAGCATATTCAGCTTTTCAACATAAATAATACTTTCCACACAACATATCAAGTTTTTAGACAATAATTTGTTATAAATGTACAATAGCAAAATATTTAAATTCTTTACCAAATATTCTTTTATTTTATTGAGGCTCATAAAAAAATTAAAAAGAATAAATCAATCACAAAGGAAAAATTTTAATATTGAAAGAATATACAGTGTACTCCTTAAAATGCATTTATTAAACTACAACATAATATCTCATCATACAGGTGGGGGGGGGGGGGGGAACAATATTGAGATTAGGTTTCAGGATTTCAAGCTATCCTCTTTCTTGAGGCAAAAACATTTGAGCTTTGGCATGCTAGCCGAGTCCCTGGGTCCTGTGGATCCCTCATCAAAGAGTCCCATAATCAAAAAAATAACTTAAGATGAAAATATATGTTTTACTAGGACATAAGTTGCTGCTTTCTTAACAGGAAAAAAAAAAAACTTTATAATTGGGAATAGTGTTCTAATATATAATTAGAGATTATTGTGGGAGTTTTGGATTGATAGAAAATATTTATCAACTCACTTAAAGAAATTAAATAACTTAAAATTTTGTTATTATATAGATAACCAAAATTTATCCCTTTTTAAAAGAAATCAACACCATCCATCCATATTCATTTTAGTACAAATAAATTACTTCAGCATATAAGGGGGTATATTTTGAAAACAGACTCTTTCAACATAAACTGAGTGACATTGCTCAAAATAATTATTCCGCATAGAAAAAGATACTGTCGGCCCCGCTTAATCGGGTAACGGATAAACCAATACCCCGCTTATACGAATAAAATATCCCGGAACCCATAGCCATAGACGCAATGTTAAAGATCCCCGCTTAAACAAATACCCCGCTTTATCGAATAATTTTTCTTGGAACCGACAGTATTCGTCTAAGCGGGGCCGACAGTATTACTTTTTAAAATAAAATTGCAAACGCCCCCAAATTTTATGTTGGTCCAAAACAACAAAAAAATGTGCAGAAATAATAGATGATACTCTGAACTTTGTTCCAACTAAGTTGTTTAAAACTGATTTAATGTAGATTACATTTATTGGGTCACTACATACTGATTAGCCCCAGGTGAAATTAAGGGGCCCTGGATGCAGGCAAAAATCCTAACAAAGATGAACTACTGCCTGTATCCATTTTGGCAGCTTACATCTCAATACAGTAGAGAACCAATTATCCGGGATGTTTGGGACCACAGCTATCCCTGATAACTGAATTTCCGGTTTTCTGGATCGCTACGAAGCGATATTTGCCAACTGTTTATAAAACCCAAGTTACTATAACAAATAGTAATGCATCTTAAAATCTGAAGAGAAAACAATCCAGAAATGCTTATAGATATTACAATATTAAAAGTTTCTGAGCTATATGCCACTTATATGGTATTAGTAGGGGGGCTACGGGAAAAGAAACTGCATTTTGTGATAAAAGCATGAAACTTGGTAGGTTTGTAGATAATGTATAAAAAAACATTTTTAGAAGGGGAGTCAATCGGAAATCCCCCCCCCCCAACCCCTCTTAGCGGCCATTTTTGGTCCAAAACTAGAAATAGCACATTTTTGTAATTATTATTATTATTTTCTTCTTAAATCATTGGCTATGTCATTACATAGGTGTTTATTGTATTTTTTATCGTTTAAAGCTCCACTCAGAGACTAATTTTAAAAAGCACGACCCAAAAATGCTTTTTTTTTAGCAAATCGATATTTTTTAAGAATAAATTCATGAAAGTGAATTACCTCCCCCCATAAATGCATTAACGGTTAAAGAATGTAAATATACATTAAATAAATGTTAAAAAAAAGTAGGGTGCCGGTTATCCGGATCCTAATTGACCGAACCGTCCAATTATCCGGTCATGATACCTCTCATTTTTATGACTAAGCACACATCATCGAAAATGTTTCCCAAGGGTACAAAAGTATAAGAACTTGAGGGAAAAGTTAATGTCAAGATAGCATGATTCTACCAAAATAAAATTTAAAGTTTCAATTTCAGAAATTTTAAAGTTTTAGTTTTAAATTCATTTTTCCTCTAATTTTTATTATTGTTGCCGTTGCTGATTTTTTTTCTTCAAATATGGTAGTTCATTAGGTGACGAATATTTTCCAGTGTGTTTATCATTGGTAACATGTGTCATTGTTCATATGTTCCCGTAAATGCTTTATATGGATCGAGATTAGGAAAGATGCTCATATTTTTATAAGTTACGGTTTCTCATAGTCTTATGGTTTTACATGTTCAAAAGTATTGTTTTAAATGCATTTATTTTAATTTTGCTTAAGTGTTAAAGTTTAAATGGTAAACTTCAATGGTTAAAAATTTAAATGGCATGGTTAAAGCTTTAATAGTTCAAAAGTTTAAATGGCAACCAAGGGTTATGTTTGGTGAAAACAACCACAGGAAATGTTGCTTTTACCAAAATTATTACAACAGATATTTACTGGATTAAACTTATTTTCTGTTCGAAATTAACTCCAAAAAAATCTATTGTGCCCTGCAGCAACTTTAAATATATCAGTCTAAATATATCAGTAATCATCTTAAATATATCAGTCAGCAAAAACTAGGTAATTATCAGACTTCGTAAATGTAGGTAGATTTAAATTTGAAGAATTATTTGTATCGGAAAAATTTAATGAAAAGAGGGATAAGTGGCACAACTCTTGTATCTTGAGGTATAACAGTGCAAAAGAGCTGAAGAAAGAAAAAGAAAGGAAAACTTTGAAGAGTGCCACGTAAGTAAACACTTTATAGAGGCTTCAGTTCAGCAGAAGAGAAAGAAATGTACTTCATCCTTTCCAGATTTGTGTTTCTTTTCTGATAAGCCTGGTGAAAATAGACAGGAGTTACATCTAGTTCTGACAAAATCAGTTGACAGAAAATACGAAATTGCGTGTTAGTAAAAGCAGACAGTACGCTCACTGCTGAGTTGGCGCAAGATGACATAATCATAGGCGTCACCGAGGTCTTATTATTGGGGGGGACGGACATTGATCTCATTTTGGCTTCAAAAATTTCATCGTGCCGTACGAAAAAGATCTGTAATTTGGGTAGCCAGAGGGAAGGCGTCTATCCACCCCCCCCCCCCCCCCCCGGTTTTAGAAACGATTTGTGTGCAAAGATTTACAGAGGTATTTTGTTTTTTATTTTCTTATTATGTATACTGAGTATGTTCCCCTTGGCAACCCCCTCTCCCCCCCCCTCACCGTAAACTTGAACTGGTGAGCCTGCTACAAAATGCTATGTGACACTCCCCCTATCCAAGCGAGCAAAAAAAAAAAAAAAAAACCTTTATTAAAAACATTTAATATTTTTTCCTAATTTTTTTTTCGGCCTTTAAATTTATTTATTGATTTTTATACATTTTTTAGAGACCTTGTCTAGTTTTCATTACTTAACATTATTATTTTGAGCACTGGAAGTAAAATTCTATTCGAAACTGAATTAGGTGTTTAATATGTGCTAGAACTGAGTGTTCTGAAGGATTTGGTGCAGTCTGCAGGTACAAAAACATGAACGAACTTATTAAAACCCATAAATGTGCTTTTGTATTGAATAAAAATATTACTACTCGCCCTTCAATTTCAAATCTCTTTCACGTTTTAGCATTATTGCTCCGCGGAGCTCCTGGAATAAGCTCGCGGACATGGGGTCCGCGGACAACACTTTGGGAATCACTGCTGCAGACAATACAGTCAATGAGTAATTAATAAAAAATACATAACTTACTTTGGAAAGATTTCTCTGGTTGAAGAAATATATATCTTAGAATTGCTCCTTTTCCCTTTAAAATTCGACAGTTGAGCTGAAATGCGACGCGTAACAAATGGTTCAAGTCTTCCACTCGGATGATACTAGGGGGCTTTCGGAAATAACGTAATTGGTGGAAGGAATATTATGGTGTATAGTTAAATTGCCGGGGCACAAAAAGAACTCAAAGCTATAATACGTTGAGTTTCCAGACATTTTAACCAAATGACAGTGTCAATGGCGCCTCCTTTTTATTTATTTATTTGCTAGTACAAAGGAGAAGCAACAAGCGGAATCATTCTGCTATTCTGAAACAATCTCAAAACATTGCTCCCCCACTTTCTCATCGTGTAGTTGTCAGTGTCCCCTGATCAGCGTCAAGAAAGCTCTTGACAAGAGAAGAGAGTCTGATGAAAAATGAGAGCCATAAAGCGCGTAGCTCTGATGGCTCTAATGACCTTGGTAGCCTAAGCATCAATAGGACCAGCTAAGACCTCACACGCTTATTGTCCCACTCCGCAACATAGCTAGAGGCTTCGCCCTATAGTTCCGCAAAAGAAGAGTTCGTTTGATGACGCCAACAGCAATTACAGTGTAACAGTGAGATAAAGAAACACTTCTCGCTTGCCAATTGTAGAGAACGAAATATGCTGCTTATTTTGAGAAAACACTCTGGGGGAAAGAAACGAATATATTTCGAAACTTAAAATCTTGTGGAGAATAATTTTTTTTGAATATTCCAATTTTTAATCCTGGGAAAATCTAAACAAAAGCACTTGAAGCCCTTAGATGTATAGCATGATTATTGATTAATACACATGTCTACTAGACCTGGACTTAGGGCCCCATCTTAAAGGGGGGGGGGGGGGCTCATCTTTTTGACTGGCTTGCGCATTAAAGCTATGTGAACAATGCGTGAATTTTTAAGAAAAATAATTTGAAAAAAAAAGAAAAAATAATAGAGCTAATATTTAGAAAAGTGCCAATTTGAGTCCCAAGTGAATTTTCACCAGTATTTCAATAAACTAGTTAAAAAAATAATTTTCCCCAGAAAGAAGATAAGTTTCTCTTTCATTTCATCTAATAACATCAGAAAAAAAAATTTTTTTTTCATCAGAAAATATTGTGTTTATACATCAAAAATCAGATCGGTAACGTGTCCCAAGTAGCAAAGCTTAGCATGCAAACAGGTCATGCGCACTTTCTAACTTCCCAAAAAAACGCACTTGCACAAAAAACGATTCTATTTTTACCCCTTTGTTAATATTTTACTTCATTTTTGTTTTAGTCGATTTCTGATTTTCTAGCTGATGCGAAATAAGCGTGTCCCAAGTTCCGCCGTCAGAGTGGTAACAATAACTTCCGATTTATGTTTAGGCTCCTAAAATCATTTCCTGCACCTATACCACGTGATACTGAGTACCTGGTGGAAAGTTTTATCGAATCGTAATTAAAAATTTGCATTTCTGCATCTAAAATTGTAGGTAAAATTTTTTTTAAGTGATTTTATAAAATGTGTGTCATTTGAGTCATCAGATCGGTAACACGCTCTAAAATGCGCAGTTTTTATTATTTTAAAAATTATTTTATATATAAGTATAGTCCTTTATTGCAAGTGAAAAACCCACGTGTTTGATTTTGGTTTAGTGCGATCGACTCGGAAATAAAAAAAAAACTTTGTCAGTTTGTCAGATCGGTAACAGTCAGAGCGGTAACATTGAAAAACAGCAAATATGTTACAGAACTAACTCACACGTTTCAGAATTATAAAAAGCAAAAATCATACTTTAGCCATATATATTGAATATTTTTGTTCTTAAAAAATGAAAAGCAATGAGTTTTAGTACAATTGCTTCATTTGTGGTTTGTATGACCTAACAATAGAAGTTAGTAAAATAAGAAAAATTGACACTGCAGAAATTAAGTTAATTAATTATTATTATTTTAATTTATTTATTTTTTTTTGGTGCTTCAATTTCTCATAACTTTGCTAAATAACTAGATAATAACTAGCATGCTAAATTTGAATTTCTGATCAAGAAATTAAATTTCCTGCAACTAATTAAAGAAAAGCAAGCAGCAGAGTTGTGTGTTGAAAAAGTTGAAGTTGTGTATTGTTTTAAAACAAAACAAATGTTTTATTAGCTTGGATTTGGTAATCTCATAATTTATTTTATCTAAAAACCTTATCGCTCATTTTTATTTCCAAGAAATGCTTTTTCATAATGAAATTTGATTTTTTAGCCTAATATATATATTTTAATATAATCATCTTAATTCTATGTTAAAAATGCAAGGAAATGATATCATATTTAGAGATGTTAACGAAGACTGAAAGCATAAACTCAAATATGTAGCTCATATTAACATCAGATCTGTAACGGCTTAAAAATGAGTAATCTAAGGAGGAGGTAAATAACTTCCTTGACCTCCCCCCTTTTATTTTCTTGCATTGAGACCCAATTTAGACTTAAAATCCAATATTAGTTTTTTTCTGTAAAAAATGTTTTTTTTTTCAGAAAAATCAAACTTCAAATTGGCACTTTTCTAAATATTGGCTCAATAACGATTTGTGTTTATTGAAAAAAAAAACTTCCTTAAACGAGAATCTTTATTAATTTTGCCGGTATCGGGTTGACCATGTTGAAACTGTGAGGGCCCCCATGACTATAGGGGCCCCAAATTAGATTCAAAAATAAGCATAATAAATAATTTTCATAGTGTTTATGGATAAAGGGGCCCCAAAACTGCATTTGACGGCCTCAAAACCAGTAAATCAGCTCTACTGCATTCCGCCACTGAATCTTCAGGGTCCTCGAAATTATTCTGGAAGCTTGTCTTACTATTAGTGTGAGTCGGACCCTGCTTAGCCCCGGGCCCAATTGGGAGCAATCATAACAGTGAGATAAGAAATAGACACTTCTCGCTTGCCAAATGTAGAACATGAAATATGCTGCTTATTTTGATAAAACACTCTGGAGGAAAGAAACGAATGTATTTCGAAACTTAAAATCTTGTGGAGAGCACTTTTCTTTAATATTCCAATTTTTAATCCTGGAGAAATCTAAACACAGGCACCTGAAGTCTGGGGCCCCTTAGGTGCAGAGCCTGATTAATACACATGTCAACTAGGCCTAGACTTGGGGCCCCATTTTAAGGGGGGGGGGGGCAACATCTCTTTGAAAGGCGTACGCATTAAAGCTATGCGAACAATACGTGTATTTTAAAGAAAAATAATTAAAAAAAACGATTTGTGTTAATTGAAAAGAAAACTTCTTTAAACGAGAATCTTAATTAGTTTTGCCGGTATCGGGTTGATCATGTCGCAACTGTGAGGGCCCCCTTGACCATATGGGATCCGAATTAAATTAAAAAATGCGCAGAATAAATTATTTTTATACTGTTGATGGATAAAGTTGCCCCAAAACTACATTTTGACGGCCCCCAAACCTGTAAATCAGCCACTGCATTCTGCCACTGGAACTTCAGGGGGCTTCCAAATTATTCTGGGAGCTTGCCTTACTATTAGTAAGTCGGGCCCTGCTTAGCTCCGGGCCTTATAGTTACAGGGCCCAATTGGGAGCAATCAGTTCCACGAGTTTTGATCATCTCCCACTCAAACTCATGACTATCCATGGCAAATTCTCAAATTCAAACATTTTGTTTTTAAGAATGTAAAATTCTGCGATTCCGAGGTCTCCCGCTTTTCTGAGGCCCCAGGCTCGCGCCTCATGCGCCTATTGGGTGATCCGCTACTGGTCCCAATACGAAAAGGAGCCGTTTTTTGCCAAAGGAAAGAGACTTGTTCTGAAAGTGTCGTCTGTGCAGCTTATGTGGTATTCGTTGGGAACCCCGTTTTCTTCAAGTCTGACCGAGAGACATTGCGACCCCTCATTACCTATCTGCGAATTTAGTCCGCGATTACCCATCCATCTTTCTTCTTTTGACAGTCGACAGTCAACTGCGCTATCAAGAAAAGAAAGAACGGCTATTGAAAGGACAGTTGGTAACAAAACGCTTTCTTGATGTCTTCTCTTGTAATGAAAAATGGATCATTTCTAAGTAACTAAAAGCGACCATTTTAATAAAAGAAAGACGTCGTAGAAATATCTCAGAAAACCACTTAAACTTAAAAGTTTAAAAATTCAGAGTTCAGTAGAGATTCTAAAGTTTGGGTTTCATAATTTTTTGCAAACACAGAAAAAAAAGAATGAAATTTGATATACAGTATGAAATAAAGGCTTGATTGATCACACAAATTTCAAACAGCTAAAAGATTAATAAAAATTGAAAAAAATAAAAAATATGTAAAATTAGAGAGTTGAGAAGAAACATTTTCAAGGAAGGGGATTTGCGCCAAAATTAAATAGCTAACTTTACTTTGTTCGGTTATTGTTTACATAAGAACTTTCTTTTTTCTGAAATCAATGTATCACTTGATTATTGATTTATTGTAACGTGTGTCTTCATTTCTGAATTTTTAAGTGAAACTTGTGAAAAAATATTGGGGGGATGGGAACCTTTTGCCGGGGGACGTGATCTTCGATCCCCACTTATCTTGCCGCAGATGGGAAGTGACATAAAATTAAATAGCTTATAATTTATTTTGTTCTTTAAAATGTCTACATGCAAAGTACTTTTTTTTTTTCAGAAATCAATGTATCAGTTGATTATTGATTTGTTGTAACGTGTGACCTCTTATTTCTGAATTTTTAAATTTTTTAGTGAAACTTGTGAAAAAATATTGGGGGGAACTGTTCCCCTCTTCAAAATTATTGGGGGGGGGGACGCGTCCCCGAATCCCCATAGGCCGTGACGCTCGTGGACATAATAGCTCAAGAATGGAAGTACCACCGTACTTGCATTCGTAAAACTTTACTTGTAAAACTTTATCACTCATGAAGGACAGCAAATGATTGTTCTGAGGAAAATATTTATTCACGAATTGAATTAATTGCCCTACACCGAGTAATTTCTTACTTGCAAAATCTTAGAGTTAACAAAGGTGATAAGTATCCAATTTTCAGAATATTCGTTCGACTAAAATACTATTCTGAAGGAATAGAAGACTTATGCTACAACACAATTTATCAATCAAAAATAAATCTGCTACTGATGTTGACAATACCGGGCTTAGAGCAAAGATATTATCACACTTCGAACATGGACATATGCAAGGCTCAAAAATTCCTCTTGTATTTCCCGAAATACCATCTTCTAAAAAGGTCGCTCTGTTACCACATCAGGTATATCATTATTTGTAAATCCAGCATATCTTTCAGTGAAGGAACCACCACAATCTAATTTTGATGAATGAAATAAGTCAGAAATGCTTTTCATAGAAACTAAATTAACAAATGAATTCTTGAAAGAGGTGAAATGTCTTAAGCGAATTTACGTCATGCAAGTGTAAAACAAACTGCTCTCAAAAACTTGTTGGTGCTTCAAAAATGGACTGTGTGGACCAACCAATGTGTAAATTCTGCAATGGAAAATGTTGTATATCTATGTAAATTACTAGCCAGTTCAATTACGTAAAATCAGCTTGTATATATAGCCATTACACATAATCATTGTATATAATTACCTGCTCAGATTGATATTGAAATTCAGTTGTTTCTTTTGTTATAAAGGGTTACTTTTCAATAACAGCACAATATTATAAGTAGTCGAGATGTTGCTTAATTAACACAGCACTAAACTTTTTATTACAGCAATTATTTTTTTCTTCTCTCATCTTTTAGAATTAGAGAACAAATTCCTCAAATCGTTTAATGAGAAAAAAAACTTGAAATTTGTTTTAAAGCTTTTTCTTTAGAATTTCGCAGATGTATAAAAATGTGCATCCTGCCTCTCCCCCCTATTTTATAGGTGCAAGCTTAACTTATAATCCTGCTGAATGTGAGTGAAATTTCCATGACATTGCGCATTTTTTTTCAAAATGTTTGAAGTTTTTTTATTACTTTTTTCGTCCATAAAGAAAACTGGTTTTATTTTAATTAATCAAAGATAAATATTCATTCTTAAGTAACAATTCAAACTGTTTTTTTTTAAGTTTTGAAAAAGTACTAGCTTTGCTTATGATTTTTAATTTCTGTTTTTATTTTCAGTTTTGCAATACATTTTTATGAGTAAGTTTTAAAAAATATGCTCGGGTTTTCCAAAGTTTCGGATTTTTAGAGTTCGGATTGCTGGGATTTTAATGCAACTCAATTGTTTTTCTTTAATATAGTGCTTTCAAATACATAGTTGGACACCCTTAAACCGGCCCCTGGAAACAATTTGGAAGATTTTGATCAATTTCAGTTTTTCAGAAAAAAACGAATTTTTAATGAGTACTATTAAAATTAATCGGTTTTAAGCTATTTTGACGGCTTTCTAAACTTTGTTTAACATAATTAAACTCTAATAAGATGATAAAAAAGGTGTTTTTTGAAAAAGAAATAAGAAAAGCAATTTCGGAATTTTTGACCAAAAATGGCCGCCGGAGGGGTTTGGGTGGGGATCTCAGAATGGCTCCCCTTCTAAAAATGTTTATAAATACATTGTCTACATGCATACCAACTTTCATGCTTTTATCACAAAATGCAGTTTCCGGCTATATTTTGGACCATAGCCCCTCTACTATATATATGGTATTTATGAAGAAACCGTTCATATTCATTTAGGTATTTCAAAAGAAAACCAAAAAAAAAAGCTCTTCATTTTTTTTAGAAATTACCGAAAATGCGTATTTTAAAAAGTGGCGGAAAAATCGATAAAATGTTGCCGGTTTTCTGGTTTCCCGGTATTTTGGTTCCCGGATAAAAGGTTCTGTACTGTACTGAAAAGTTTTTACATTGGAAAAGGGTTTCTCCTGACTTGGAAACATGTGTAAGCAATTTATTTTGCAGTATTATTTTTTTTTTAATTCGCAAAGGAAAACTTTTAATGCTTCTCGAAACTATTTCCTATTTTTTACCCCACTACATCACAGCCAAAAGGAAGGTTATGATTTTAACAGTCTGGGTATGCTTGTGTGTAAGGATAATCCACCGTAACTTCTAAAGTATTCATCTGATTTTGATGAATGAGATGGCAATCAATTTGTTATTATGACCCAGGCAACATAGACTAGTTAATTACTTAGTTAACTACGAATAATAATCTAATAATAATTCTAAAATGTGACGACGTCATACAAACCATAGTTTTGTTTTTCATCCATGTATTAATTAATGTATCAAGTACCACAAATTTTACAAAAGCAGATATTCTCAATTCAATAATTTAGCAGTTTCATACACCTTTAATTGTTCCTAAAGATAATTGTTGAACACCAACAAGTTGTGTACAGTTGGTTTTCTGTTAACAATGCTTTACTTAATTACTTTCTCTAATTAAAGACTTTCCACGCTCCCAGACCCTTCACAGTAGTTTTGGAAAAACTCTAAGGATGCATTCTATTCAAGAACGATTTTTGTTGCCCCTTGAAAGTCATTAGAGATTCAACTATACTCTCTTTTGATACTAGAGTAATAACACTGGTCAACAAAACCATTTTGGAGCCTGGGATTTTAGCTGCATTTGGGTTACTGAATCTGAATATGAAGTCAGTTTTCTTTATCTCAACTCTACATTTTTAGATAATTTCACTTATCTATGGATGATAGTTTCTATTCAATGCTTTTAAGTATGATTGTTATAAATTTTATTCAAGGATTGGTTCTTGTGTATTTACCCACTGCCAGTCTTATTTTTATAATAATTGAATTAATATTTATGAAATAAATAGTATTATTATAATCCAGTTGCTATAAAAAAGAAGACTAACTGGACGTCTGAAATATGTAGGATTTAACTTTTTCATAAACCATTTGCCGTTCAGCTAGTTTCAGAAAAATGCACTAGATGAAGTTATCTATCATGTATTTGAAGTTACCTTCAAAACTTTAACTGTAATTGATATTAATTCGCAAGTTTTCCTCGTGCACAGATCGATGTACGCATCACTTGTTATTTTTGGCGTCACTGGACTATTCAGTTGTTATAAAGTTAACCTATAAGTAGATTGTTGTTTTTTTGTTGTGGTATAGAAATAAAATGAGTTATAGTAGAAGAAGCTGTGAACATCACCTTGATGTCTTGTGCTACATTATGTGGAGAATACACGTTTCAGGAAAACGGAAAATTTCTTAATGACATTGTAAAGAGAGCTTTTCTTGGATATTTAAAAGAGTTAGGCTTGGTGATCAGAACTAAAACTGGGAGCCAAATTGTGCCTGTAAAACTTGTACAGAGCATTTGTGACAGTGTACTACAAGAAAAAGTAAAGTCTAAAATTTGACGTATATCAATAGTATGAAGAAAACCCAATAATCACTTCGACAACTGATTTCTGTGTGGTAAATATTTTTAAATCCAGTTTCAAGTGTTTAGTAAAATGAAATTGCGTGTTTAGTTTGTTTCATCCATGGGTTTCATTTAAAATAGCCTAATTTATAATTCACTAAAATGCTGTGCCTTAAAAACTCAAGCTGCTAGGCAAAAACTAATGTTATATTTGAAGTGAGGGAATAAAATTCATGTGAAATCACTTCAAAAACAATTGGCACCAAAACCTCTGTTGACCAGTATAATCTGTCAACTTTCATATCCATTAATATCTTTATATAATTTCCCATTCTGTCGAAGCATTGTGTATTAAATTTCTTTTAAAACTGTTGTCATTCTTTTTTTGTGTTTGATTCACAGTCGCCTAGTACAGTGCTCCTCAACCCTTTTTACTTTAAGGCACACTTTAAAATTAGCACACTCAAGCAAATTTGAATATCATTATGGAAAAGGTATTCAGGAAGGGAAAAAAACACTTCCCTTTTCCAAAAAGGTGGAACAATTGATGTAACAAACGTAAGGCACTTAAAACTTAAAGTAAGCAATATATTTCAGTTGCTTTATTATTTTAAAGATAGAAATCGAGTTGAGGTTTATTATGAACTATAGTGCCCCCAGCAAGTCCTAAACTCTTATTTACACTACTAAAACAATTGCTCTTGGCTTAGGGAGGAGTGCTTTTTAATTAATTCAAGGTAGGCACAAGCTTTCCTAAGAGTCTAAATTAAGGGTTCAGGCAAGATCTTACGTTGCTCTTGAGTAGAGTCAATCTTGAGAATCCCATTGCATAAAGACATGCCCTTGAAAAGGGTAGCAGTATATACATTATTAGCTTGGTCAGAGATCTATGGTTACTGTTTCAGCAGCCGATATGCGTCCAAAGGCACTTGACTGAGCTGAGTGCAGATGCTCCTCTATTCATTCTTTCTGTGACTTCTAATAAAGCTCCTTGCAGGTCCATTTCAAGTTTTTTCAAGGGAGGGCGGCGAAGGGTGCAAACACATTGTAATTTCATCGAAAAACAACAAAAACCATGTCCACTTATATGAAAATATGCACATTAATTGTGCTAATGTTTCGTGATACACAACTTTTCTTTGCTTAAAAATATTTCATTCATGTTCAGTGTGTGTGTACCATAGCTAGATAAAGTAGATGCACATTTGCATGCCGCGCACAGATACATTTGCTACTGTACAGATATTAATGAAGAAATTCACCTTTTGCTTAAATTGACAAGATCCAATGCATGATCGAAAGCAAAAGGCTAAAAGTTTATTAGCTCAATATGTATTGATTTTCATACCTACAGTTAGTTTTAAGTTTTGCCTGCAGATACTTTACATTTTTTTTTTACCATGGTGTGTACAACGGTATTCTAAAAACTAAGATAACAAGAGCTCTGATACCTGAGCAGATTCTCTGTATGAATGAAAATCATGTTGATGGAGCTGGGTGTTCGTTCACAGGACAAAATCTCAATTAAAAGATGGGAGTATTGACAAAAACATGGTCCACAAAATCATAGTTCATTAAAAAAAAAAACATACCACACCAGTCCCAAATCTTTTTCAGCTTTTGAAAGAGAAAAATGTACAAAAAATGCACTAAGCAACAAAATGTTTAAAGGGAAACTAATCAAGTGATTAACAAATGCCATCAGTAACAGCTGTATTGACTGCACAAAAAAGAAATAAGTAGCTTTATTGCAGAAGTGCCGAAGAAACTTCCCATAAAATAGTGACTTGTGTTCATAAAATTTATGAAATCTGTTTGAAAAGTAAAATGTGATACCTTGATAGCTAACTTATGTGTCAAAACTTACTTTTTACAACTAAGAAAATTTCAATGTAGTATATGTAATATTTATTTTGTAAAACAACAAAGACAACAAAAATATATCAGACATAAGCAAATTTCTCAAGCTCAATCCGAACACAATACAGTCGACGTTCGTTATAACGACCAGACGTTATAAAGACCATCCCAATATAACGACGGTGAGAAAACCCCCAACTGTATCCCAATATACTCTATGTTCTACCTCTTACAGCGACCACTCGTTATAACGACAGTTTTCTGTAGGACGGAGACGGTCGTTATATTGACGGTCGTTATATCGAGTCGTTATATGTCGACTGTATATCATGAGAATTCAAGTAGTTTGAATATATATATCGGTAACAGGAATTTCTGACATCTGCAGAAGCAGTTTTAAAGCATCACCATGAGAATGTTCTGTAATTTCATCATTTTTCATCACTTGTATATTTTCAGATGCATCATCATTCAAATCATGCACAGTTATCACAGGCCGCATAATGGATAAGTGATTCTCCTCGTGCTTCTTCAGAGCTCTTTTGCTCGAGAATTTAACTTGGCAATGGGTACAAGAGAGGGAGTTTTTGCCAGTATGTATTTTTATATGATTTTGCAGACTCTTATTGTAATGAAATGTCTTTGAGCAGAAAGTACAAGGAAATTTTTTCTCAGAAAACTTCCTACGAGCATGTATATGAAACGTCAAATGAGAGTCCCGTTTTTCCTTTGTGGCAAAACGTTTTTTACAGTAGTGGCAAGTAAAAGGTCTTATGACTGCATGCCTTTTTACATGAAGGTTAAAGTTCCATATCCTGGCAAAAGCCTTATGACACTGGGGACATACAAAAGGCTTCTCACCAGTATGGAATCTAATATGTTCAATAAGGCTGTTCTTATGGATAAATTTTTTCTCACAGTAAACACAAGAATGCATATTTTCTCCTGTGTGCAACTTCATATGAGAAGATAAAGTATGTTTTTGTCTGAAGGTCTTTTGACAGTACTTACAACTGTAAGGCCTTATGCCAGAATGAATCCATGAATGATAGACTAAGGTTTTCTTTTGTTTGAAAGATTTATCACACCGTTGACAAGTAAAACGTTTTCTTTTGTGAATTTTAAGGTGTTCGTTAAAGTTTAGAATGCCAAAAAATTGCTTAAAACAAAGCTTGCAAGTAAACATTTTTTCGTGTAATTTTTGATGGTACGAGATGCCATACCTAGACCTGTAAGTCTTGTTACAATCTTTACAGTGATATATGCCTTGACTCTTGATTAAGATTCTATTCAAATAAGTACTTTGATTGAATGCCAGAGTGTTTTGTGCTTCAGGGCTTTTCTTAAGATTTTCATGGAGGTGTGTAGCAGTAACATTTTGATCAGATGTGGTAGGAGCTTTAGCACTCGCCTGGAGAAGTTGTGAAAGTTTTAAACAAGCTGCAGGGTTGTTTATGGAAGATATGACTTGACACTTGTTTAAGATAGTATTCAAAGAAAAATTTTGACAGGATGCAAGAGTACCTTGTGTTTTAGGGCTTTTCTTAAAATTTTCACGGAGATATAAAGCAGTAACATTTCGTTGAGATACAGTAGGAGTTTTTGAACTCTCTTTAGGAAGTTGTGAAAGTTTTAAACGAGTTGCAGGGTGGTTAATGGAAGATATGCCTTGATTCTTGTTTAAGATGGCATTCAAATAAATATTTTGATTGGATGCGAGAGTGCCTTGTGTTTTAGAGCTTTTCTTAAGATTATCATAATGGTATGAAACATTAACATTTTGATCTGATGATATAGGAGCTTTTGTACTTCCCTCTGAAAATTGTGAAAGTTTTCGACTAGTTGCAGCATTGTTTATGGAAGCATTGTCAGCAGGGTCAACAGAAAGATTGGAATCACCTTTATGAAAATGAGTTTTCTCCAAATTAACACTATGTTCCTTAATAGACTGCTTCCCACTACAGTTCTCGCAAGAGCACAAATTATTATTCCCCATATGTATTAATAAATGTCCGCGAGATTTTAAATCACTTAACTTTTTTGAACTATAAGAACAGGAGAAAGTTTTACTCTCATTTGTCGCGACACTTTCTTTTTCAGAACTCGTACTATATTCTGTAAGCTCTTCCTTACAATATGTATGGTCATTTGGAGAACAGTTATCTTTTGCATGTCTTGAGTAACCTTCAATAAAATTTGAGTCAGTTTGTAAATTATTCACATTGCCTTCTTCATACAAATGTTCAATCAGAGAATCTTTATTATTTTCAGCATGGTTTGAGTGATTCCCAGCAGAGTTACAATCTGTTTGAGGATTGCTAGCATCAGTGTAACTGACAGTTTGAGATTTTAAATCTCTTTTAACTTGTAAAGTTTGAATTTCCATTAGACTTGCATGATTATCAGCCTCATGTTCTATATTATCGATTAAATGTCCTACAATGCTACTTATTTGATCTTTTGAATGTCCAGCATCTTCTTCTAAATAATTAGAATGAGAAATTTTAGGACTCATATGATTTTTCACATGAACGATGCTTTCAGCAACTTGACCACTATCATTTTCTATTGAGTATGTTTTACTTTTCATAAGACTTGTGTGTTTATTTGAAATATTTTGATAGCATTCTAAGAAAGTGTCATTTTCACTGTCAGTTAAGTAAACTTCTTGGTCAGCTTCTTCTACTAAGCAACTTTCATCGTCATCAGTGCATACATATTCAGTACACGTTTCTACATAACGTGCATGTTTAGGACTATATGTATGATTTTTACTATGATTCACTGCCCTTTCATGTCGAACAGCATGATCTTCTATATGGTTCTCATGGTACTCTGAATAATTTTCCGTATCCTTTGAATATACTATTGTTTGGTTTGCTCCTGTTACTACTTGGTTTTTTTGGTCAACAATAGCGTTAGTGCTTTCAACTTGTCCACATTCTATATGATCTTCCACATGATCATTTTCATTGTTATTGTAACCATTTTTACCTTGAATTAAATAATTTTCTGTAGACTTACTTAATATATTTTTATAATTTTCTACAAGATCAACATAATCTTTTTCATGAATAACATCATTAGCACTATTGTTCAAACTAGTAAGATGATCATCTGTATGGTTCCCACGGTATGGATTTGCATCTTCAGTTTGACCTGATATATTTTCGACAAGTATGACATCATTTCCAATCTCTACCATATCATACCTTGTATAATCAGTAGAATTTTTTTTACCAAACATATTACTATCATCATGATTTGAAGAATCTTGTATGAGATAAATTTGATGTTCTGCATCGGAGGTAGGGGAATCTACAACATCTTCGGTATAACTTGAATGATTTCCTTTCTGAATTGTAGAGTTTACTTCAGGCACAATAGAATTAGGTTTTTCCACAATATTTTTACATGTTACAGAGTCGTCCAGCTTTTTCCGACTTTTAACATAACCTACCTTAGAGCCAATGGTGTCATTTAGTGCTTTTTCATCTGTGCAATCTATTGCAGTTTGGAAATATACATGATCTTGCAAAGCTGTTTCTAGAGGAAAAGGTGAGACTTCACGTTCAGCAAAATGTTCAATCGGGTGTTTCTTTTTATAGTGGCTTTGTAACCTTTTCTTAATTGTAAAAGTTTGTTTACATTGGCTACAAGGATAAGGTCTCTCACCACTATGAACCTGCAAATGCTGGCTTAATGTTGATGCATACCTAAAGTCTTTATTGCAAATATCACATGTGTAAGCCAACTTGCCTCCATCTGTATGAAATTTCATGTGTATATCACAATGCTTCTGTTCAGCAAAAGTCTGTTTACAATACTTACACATGTAAGGCCTTTTGATATGAGTTTTCCGATGTTTATACAAAGAAGAGAATCTAGGAAAAGTCTTACCACAATCGTTGCATTCAAAGGGCTTTTCTCCACTATGAGTCCTCATATGTTCATCATAAGTTCTTTTTAAAGTGTAAACTTTGTCACAAATGGTGCATTTAAAACGCTGTCTGTATTCCTCAGTATGAATTTTCTCGTGTTCTTCAAGGTTTCTTTGTAAAGCGTAAGCTTTATCACAAATGGTGCATTTAAAACTCTTCGGGCGGGTCCTCTGACAAAGATCAGAATCGTTATTGGTATGAATGCGCAAATGTTTGTTTAATGACTGTATGTGATCAAATTCTTTGTTACAGATATCACACGTGTAAGTCTTGTCTTTATTTTTATGGAATTGCATGTGCGAATCACGATGCTTCTGTTTTGTAAAAGCCTTTTTACAGTGTTTACAAGAATATGGCTTTGCACTATGAGTTTTACAGTGTTTAAATAAACCAGAGCGTGTTTGAAAAGTCTTATCACAGCTGTTACATTTGTAAATATGAACCTTCTTATGTTCCTCAAGAGTTAGTTGCGTAGGGTAGTTTTTGTTGCAAACAGTGCACCTAAAACACTCAGTGTGGAGTTCAGTATGAGATTCAAGTTTACGCTTGGGATCAGATGTTTTTGGGCAGTTGATAGGCTGAAAAGGTTTTTGCCCTATGTGCACTTTCATGTGACTATGAAGCAAAGATTGGTGCTTGAATTTCTGTTCACAAAAACCACATGCAAACGAAGTAGCAGATTTTGGCGTGGAGTGTGATGCCATGTGCTCTGTGAAATCTCCAGTGGTATTTATAAACACTTGACAGCAATGTTCACAATAAAAGACATTTGGCAACATCTTGAATTTTAGCTAACAGCACTTGTTATTAAAGAGTTTTTAAAAACAATTGTTTAGTAGGAGTTTTCAGAAGAATGAAATTCAAGTTTCAATAAGTTAACAGTGAATTATTAAAACAATACGAATACAAGCATTCACATTCTAAAACATGGGTGTCTTATGAATAATTTTTCTCTTTTTTCGATGAAACATACATAAATAAATTGTTCTTACTCAAAAAACATTCGTACAAAGAAAGTTGTAAGAATTTTAGTGTAATACACATTTTGCAATTTAATATTTTCTGATTTACTGTATAATGGTTTTCCCTTTTCATTCAGGTAAATTTGACAGTACATTAATCTTAAGTTGAATGACACTCCTTTAAATTCCAAACATCTAAAAAAAAAAAAAAAAATCAGAGTATAAGATGCAATGAAAAAAGTTAGTTACATTTATTAATTAATTCTATATTCACATGGTGAGTTAGTCCCCCACTCTTCATTTTCTTGAAAGTTAAAGCTAAGAAATGCATTCTTTGTTGAAACTAAAAAATATATGAGTTTAATTTTTAGGTATTGGGATAGCTCATTCAAGTTACATGCATTCTTCAGAATTGTTTTGTTTCATATTTAATGAATGCATTCACGCTTTCAAAATAAATAGTTTTCCGTTAGTAATCAATACTTAACTAAAGTTAGGCATATCTACATGAGAGCAACACAAAGCACTTGTAAAATTAACTAGGTTATTTTTTAAATAAAATTTATTCATATTTTAAACAACAATGTTTCAATTTATGTTACTTGACTGTATGTTTTTTTTCCTTTCTTTTTCTTTATAATTGCAAAATAAATGAATAAAAATACTTTGAACAATTTTTTTTTCCGAAATTATTGTTGTAAATCAAAAACTTTTAGAACTAATTTTGATGATTCCACTATTTAATTGCTTTTTCACACAAATTTTTAATAATTGAAGAAACTTTAATAAAAGAATTCAAAATTATTGCCACCTATTTACAATGTTATTATACTATTGTCTGATTTCATTAAATGATTGATGTTTAATTTAATCTAAAATTTCAATGCAGTTATTTAGTGTCAATGTTTTGCTGATTTCCCTTATCTAACACATGAGTCAAAAATATTGGGACTAACCAATAAAAAGTTTTTTTTTTGAAAATGTATTCCTTTATACTCCTTTTGCAGTAACGAAATCATTTCAATGCTTCTCTATCATTTCTATGCCCTTCTTGCAGAACAATTTATTTTTGGCCTCAAAATAGACGTCAGATTCGGCAATAACCTCTTCATCTGAGCAAAATATCTTCCCATAGAGCATCTTTTTTTAATCAGCGAAGAGTCAGTAGTTGCTGGGTGCCAAATCTGGAGAGTGGGGTGAGTGCAGCATCAATCTCAGCGCAAATCAGTGATTTTTGTGATAGCTTTTACTAACTTGTGGATTGGATGCACTGTCTTGATGAAACAATGGTTTTTACTTCACCATATGGCATCATTTGATCTTAATTTTGCACCTCAGTCCATCGAGTAAAGCTGTATAATAGTCACCGTTGATTGTCTGGTCTTTCGAATAATAATCCATGCACCTCCCTAAATACAGACGCCATTACCTAGACAGCTGATTGTTAGGTTTTTTGGACGACTTTCGCCCACTGCTCTTTACGACTATGGCATATAGTGCGGATCCATGCTTTGTTTACTATCACATATCAATGCCAAAACTCCTTTTTATAGAGCTTCATACTCTCCAAACAGCGCTCAGGTTTGTCAGTCCGTTGTTGTTTTTGTTCCATTGTAAGCAAACGCGGCACCCACTTTGAAAAAAGTTTTTTCATTCCCAAATTTTCATGTAAAATGTTGAACACAGTGCTTTTTGATATCTTCAGGACATTAACTATCTCCTGAAATTTCACTTTGCCATTACCCATAACTATTTTCTTGATGTTTTCTGACATACTCACATCTTTTGGCATTCCAAAGCGTTCTGCAATTTTGGTGGTCGTACAACCACATTTAAAATTAGCAAATGCTTGCTTTTGACAGAGAATTATCCCAATAACACTTTTTAAGTCATTCCTGAATTTGGATGGCATTTTCACCCATCAAAAAACAATATTTTATTACAACTGAATCAATTTTGTTTTGATTCATTTTTATGAATTCACACACATAGCTTCACTTCAACCTCAATATCTCGAAAACTACTGAACAAATTATCATCACATTTTGCCAAGTGTCTTTCAAAGGTTGGTTGAAGATTGAACAAGAGAATTCTAAGTTACTGGGGCCATCTATTGTGTTATTCCCAGGACTTTTTGACCCATGTGTTAGAAGCAAATTTTTTTAACATAGACACTAGGCAAGAGTGTATATAAGAGCTAGGCACAGGGGGGGCTCGGGTCAATCCTAAAATCAAGAAAAAACATGCCAAAATAATTTTAAAATCTGTTTTTAAAAAGGAGAGCTCCCGAATTTCTTACCCTTTTATTTATCACCAACAAGATAATTTATAATTGCAGTTAAGAGTTTCAACGCCAAAAACTTTCCAGGACAGCCCTCAAACCCCTTTCTATCACCTTAATTTTTAAAATTTTCTGAGAGAAAGCACCCTACCATCTCATTTTCTTTCAACAAATTATGTGGCATAAAATTGCAAATTTAAAATTTCAATGTCACAAAATTTCTGGGGGAAGCTCCTGAATCCATACTTTTTTCTTAACTTCATTAAAGATAGCTTAAAATGGGCTTTCAGGACATCAATTTAATAACATTTCCAGAAAAGGGTTTCCGAACCCATACTCTTTCGCCAACCAAAGTCTGAAACAGCGCCTTTTAGTTTTCAATCTGGCAAATTTGGTAATTGAACTTTCTCACTAAACATTTCCAAAGATAGCTCAATAGTCTGTGGGCCGAAGGCTGAAAAGATGCTTAGAAACATGGTTTTGTTTGCCAACTTTGGGGACTACAAAATGTGATATTTTTCTGAATCCTTAGAGTCTACAGATGAAAAAAACACAATGTTCCCAAAAAAATGTTGTCTCATTAATTTTTTAGACCATTAAAAATACATGACAAAATAGGCGAAAATGAAATTCTAGAGGCGGATAATTAAGTTAAATATCATTAAAATGTGTCTGTCTCTTTCTATATATTTGTATGTATATATGGGTGGATAGATAGATACTGTTTGATAATCTTTTCGGCGACCTTCCTCGAATTTGCGCATGCGTCAGGTCTCAATTGATTTTATGAAACTATGGATGATTGTGATAAGAGAGATAAGGAATATGAAGGGATTTTTCTTTGTTTTGTTTTGTTTTTCGTTGGATTCGTTTTTTTGAGGTGTTGATCGGCTCTTGTGAATCCTCTTGAGGGTTTTTCTTTTTTCTTTTTTTTTTTTTTTTTTAATTTCTCTTCCTTATCAGGACAATGAAAATAAAATGATATTGGACAAAGTAGAATTGCTGCCATCGTGCATTTTTGTAATCAAGCTTCCTGCCTTTTTAAAATAGAACCATTTAACGGTGCTAGGCGCGGGTTTCGAGGTCGGACAGTAGATAGATAGATATTTACAAAAAAAAAAAAAGTTTACAAAAATAAGTAAACAATTTTTCAATTTAAATATAAATTTGGAAAAAGAAAATAAATACCTTTGTGTAATGAAAAAAGCATATGAAAAAACATATTAAATGCAAATGAGCAGGAAAACGATATACACATGTTTCGGCGTTAGTAACACCCTTTTCAATGCTAAAAATGTGAGTTTATGGATGATTCTTCGTCAAATTTATCAAATATTAATTCTAACTGAATTATCATGATCCGAAAAATCATTTATGCATATCTGCTGACACGAGAGCTTCATTTAATGAATATTTTTGCACCTTCATGTACATTTTTTTGAAGAAGGAGTTTTCTGGTATGCATTGAAGATGTGTTTTGCAAATTATCTAGTGCAGTAAAAAGTGTTTCACTATTTCAATGATGTCAGTATTTATAATGTGCACTCAATAAATTATTTACCTTTTGATTCCCCCCCCCCTTTTTTTTTTGTTGGATTTCTGCAGGTTAAAAATATTTTTTCCTGTACTCCCCCTCCCCCCTTTTTTTTTTGTTCTTCCAGCAAATTACGCCACAAAATAGAAAAAGATGCCCCTATAACAGGGTTTAGCTTTCTGCAGAGCTCATTGGAGCTGAGTTCCTGCACTTCGTTTCAATTGTAGCTGAATTTTTGTATTTTAGTCGAAATTCAGGCTTTTTACGTTCAAAAATAGGTTCTGAAAACTATATGGCTCTTGCCTTTATTTTGTTAGCCCCACCCTCGATTCTTGTCAATCCTCTCTTTGTTTTTTAATTTCGATTACCTGCTTGCTGTATAACCTGGTCTTTCTTTATGCTGCAAAATACATTCATAGTTTATATATCAGCCACAAATTTACAAACACTCATTCACTGTGAGCATACGCATGTATCACACGCAAAAAACAGTCGTACAAAATTAACTTTTAAAATTTTGTCTGTTAAAAAAATGCAGCAATGATAAGAAACAGTAAGGTTTAACATGAAAACAAGAAAATGAAACATACTTTTTAATTTTTAGTGTATCGTCTGCTAATGTTTAATTTTATAATATTTGCTTCACATGGCATCAGTTAGAGTTGTTTATGTTCTAAAGATTTTCCACGTCAGCGATTCAGTTGTCAATGAATATGTTTTTTTGTGCAGTTTTTTGTGCAGACGGCGATTGCTCGTAGATTTGTGTGTTTAGCTTTTAATCAAAAGAAAAAAAAATCTTCAGTATATCTTAACAAATTGAACGAAAAGAGAAAGCTCTATAGCTGTTAGATTTGCAGAAACCAACTTTCAGGTGGTTTTATTCCTGATTTATCTGATAAAGGTGTCATAAGAAAACTCTTGTCTCGTGACCGCTTGTCACTCATCCTACTCACGATCCGCCTATTCTAATCCATGTGGATACGAAACCAATCTTTCAAGCAATAATAACTTAAAGTTTAAATGCGTCTTTGCAATCGTCTTTAATCTGCGTTTATTTAATCCATCTAGAATTCAACAACAAGAGAGATTTAAACAAGAAAAGATTTGAAAAGGACTTAAGCATTTTGAAAAAGCAACATTAGTGCTAGCGTATCCAACGCTGTGATAAAAAATACTATTAATTTAGTAAAAAAATATTTTAAAAAATGATCAATGCATTGAAAATGAAACAACAGTAACAAATATAAGCGAAACGATCCTACACTGAGAAAAGTGGGCCAAAATAATTGTAAAATCAACGAATTAAAAAGCAAATCGTCTGCTAGAAAAGCATAGGCTAATAGCGCCCTCTATAGTTACTTTCCGTTCCCAATTAAGAGCAAGCGGAAATGCGGATTGATACAGTTTTCGATTTTCTTTGTTATTAAATCACAAAAGATATGAAGTAAGTGTATTAAAACTTAATATATTTTGCAAGATAAAATCGTATGGAAAAGACAAATTAAGGTAGAAAAACTGTTTATTGAAATTTTAAATTACAAATATTTTGTGCAAAAGCGCCACCTAGAGACAATTTCTGTTGTGAAAGAGCCAACAGGCTGAGGAATATAGTCCCTGTTTCAGTTACTAATTAAAACTTAATGAGACAAGCTTTGCTTGGGAACATTGGATTTTTCGATTGAGTACATCACTATTAATAGATTTCAATCAAGTTCCCTTAGTCCCCAAGTGTGGTTAACAAACTTGAACGATATCAGTGCTTGGCCCACAGACTACAAAGATGCGTGTTTATAAATTAAAAAATAAACCTGAGAGGAGTACCCTTTCGAAAGAAAACCTAAAACCAACTTCAATTTCTTCTCCCTTTTTCTTTATCATTAACAAATATGACCTTAAAGCTGCGTAAAGTTTAAGTCATGGGTGCAAGTTAGGCCATGCTTCCAAGACAGACTCAACTACCTAATAAATATTTAGTTGATTCAATTGTCTCAAAACTGGAAGGAAGTGCTTAATTATTGGCAGTAAAATCAGTTTTACATGTAGTAAAGCAAAAAAAAGGAGATTGTGGGTTGAAATGTTAGTTATAAAACCTAATTTTAGATGATCTTTGGTGATACCAGGCTATCTTTGATGACCTTAAGGGAAGGGGTACAGATTCCCTTCTTAAGCAATTTTTAAAAATTGAGGCTAAAAAGTCGAAACTCTAGACCATCTCCAATAATGCTAGAAAAGAAATTGTTCTTCTAAACGTTTTCGAAATTGTAGAGCTGGAAACAAAATTGTAGGCCATCTTTGATATCGTCAGGGCAATGGACGATGTTCAGGATCACTCCCATGACAATTTTTGAATTTAAGTTCCAAAAAGTTTTTGACTTTCTTTATTGATGTCATGACAGAGGACTTTAAAGAGTACTTCCCCAGAAATTTTTCGAAAATGAAGTCTTAAAAAAGCGATTGTAGGCCATCTTCACCTAAGATGAAGGGATAACGCTTCCTCTGCGAATTTTTCGGGAATGAAGCTTCGTCAAATCAAAATTTTGATGAAAGAAATGAAATCCTAAGAACGAAATTTTCAGCTATCGTTGATGACGATAACGGAAGGAAAGGGTTTGTATCAGTTGAGAGCTCACGGCGATGAACGAAGTGCAGCAGTACAATTATGATTTTGGAACAATAAGAGGGAGTTATGTTTTACCAGACACATTGCAGATACCAATTTTCTATCGATTTTCTCCAGTATTTAATCAATGTTAAAAATCCTCTGGGTGAAATCATCAAAACCTCTAACAATGGCTATCAAATACTAAACATCAGCAGCAACAAATAAAGGAATTTTTTGTTAGAGAAAATCAAAAGGGATATAAGGAACTTAAAAACATGGCATTAGTCTTCTCTTGTTTATGAAAGTGGAACACAATCCGAATTTGGGATTAAAATATTTTGTCGGCGATCTAAATGCTCCGTAGAATTAAGAAGAGCCTTGAATGTATTATTTCTTTTATCGTCTACGAATTGGCATCCAAAGAAAATGCGTGGGAGTTCAGTTGCTATGACGAGCTCTCTCGCCAAGCATATAACTTTGTTCCTTGTTCTTTTTAACATTGCTACCAATGTTTCCAACCTATGTTGGCTTTAAATAAAATTATTATATACAGTCCACTTCTCATTCACTAACGGCCATCGACATTATATGGTCCGTTACTAACCGGAGCCTAGCACTCTTTCAACATGGATTTAATAACGCTTAATCGCAAACGAGGCGTTCTGAAAACCAAACTTGGTAAACTCGCTGAGTTTATTCAAAGCTTTCAGTCGTCAGAAGATAAAGCTCAGGATCTAGTGATTCTTAGTACAAAATTGGAAGCTATTAATTCAGCAAAAGCCGTTATTAACGAATTAATTGACGGGTATTGTGACCTTCCTGAATCCGTGGATCTAAAAGACAACCTGACATTGGCGGAAGTCATCGCTGAAGATCTTGAAGAACTGGAGGTAAAATTAAAGATATTACTTTCTAAATGCAATAATTATGAAATTAAGAATGAAAATATTAATGCCAATGTAAAAATTCCCGATCTTCCTTTACCCACATTTAATGGTAAATACGAAGATTACCAAGCCTTTAAAAATCAATTTACTACAATTATTGGAGAAAATAATTCTATAAGCAATTCTCAAAAATTATGTTATTTGAGAGCTTCATTAAAAGGCGATGCTAAGCTTATCGAAAGTCCCCAAGATACTTTCGAATCGCTTTTTCAAGCACTTGATAGTCGATATGAAAACAAACGTGCGATTGTTGACGCACATATCATGAGTTTAATCAATTTTGAAAAGGTTAATGAAAACTCCCATCAATTAAGATTGCTCGTTGACAACGTAAAGCGACATCTTCGCTCCTTACAAAACCTAGGTTTTGAAAGAAACAATCTTTCTGATACATTTTTATTGAATGTGTTAAGTCAGAAGTTAGAACGTGAATCTAAGAAAATATTTGAAATGTCTGTAAAATCTACAGAAATTCCTACTCTGGATAAATTTCTAGAATTTTTGGAGGAAAGAGCAAGAATTTTGGATGGTTTGAAAAATTCTTGTTCTTCTTTCAAACAGTCATTTCCCAGCAAGCAAAGGCAGAATTTTGACGCCAAATCCAAAGCGTTTGTTGCCAAAGTTGGAAGAAATAATTTTTGTGAGTGCGCGCTAACTCATAAACTCTACCGCTGTCCAAGGCCAATTCTTTAGCGGAACGTATCGAATTTATTAACAAGCATAACATATGTTCTCGCTGCTTGAGTCATACTACTAATTTGGTTTGCAAATCTGAATTTCGCTGCTCTAAGTGCTCTTCGCAAAACAGAAATGCGTCACATTCATCTCTGCTTTGTGGGTTTTTAAATGAGGATCGAAAAGTGATTACGCCGAAGGAAGAAGAAAAAAGCTCAATTAGTGAATCGACTGAATTTACGAGCTCACTTCTTTCATCTACGAAAACAAAAAGTAGTGGTTTAATAAATTCATGTGTAATATTTATTGCTGATAAAACAGGCAAGCCGATTCCAGTACGTTGTACCTTAGATTCAGCTTCTGAAGATTCATTTTTAACTAAAAGGATTGCTGACTCTCTTGGATTAGTCAAGAAAAAAATAAATGTTCAAATTTCGGGTTTGAATAATTCATTCTCAAAGGTTTCACATTTGGTGACAGCTCAAGTTTCTAATCTCCAGAGGAGTTATAAGCAAAATATTGATTTCTTGATTACTTCAGAAATTATTAAATGTCATCCTTCAAAAAGAATTGACATTCGTCATTTAAATATTCCTTCGAATATAGCACTTGCTGATCCTAACTGGTTTAATTGCTCAGAAATTGATTGCTTAATAGGCTGTGAATTTTTCTTTGACATTTTGATGCCTTGTAAAATCAAAATTGATAGAAGTAATTTATATTTACAAGAAACAGTTTTTGGTCACATTGTTAGTGGTTCCATTCCTAATTCAAGTGAAGAATCCCATCATGACAAACACTGCTTTCTCACTAAAAGTATGATCTCTCTAGACACTACGTTAAGATCATTTTGGGATATAGAACATGTTCCAGATACCGAAAAGCCTATCAGCGATGAGCTCAAGCATTGTGAAGATCATTTTGCATTGACTCACTATAGAAAACCCGATGGACGTTATGTGGTTTCGCTACCCTTCAAATCGGATATGAACAAAATAAAGTTAGGTGACTCGAAAGGAATCGCTTCCAAAAGACTCGATCAATTATGGCGACGTCTTGAATGCGATCCTAAATTAAAGGTCATGTATACTGAATTTCTTGAAGAATATCAGTCTCTCGGGCATATGGAAAAAAATGTTGATTCTCAAAATATCTCCGATTCCGAATATTTTCTAACTCATCATGGGGTACTGCGTCCTGAAAGTGTTTCAACCAAACTTCGGGTGGTCTTCAATGCAAGTCAAAAAAGTAATTTAAACATCTCACTGAACGATGTTCTTTATAAGGGAGGTATTATTCAAGATGATCTTCTAGCCATAATGCTGCGCTTTCGTAAGCACCAGTTTGCGTTTACTGCAGACATTAGCAAAATGTTTCGCCAAATTGAAATCAACCCTGCTCAAACTCACTTCCAAAAAATACTGTGGAAGGAAGAGCTTAATAAACCTGTGCAAGTTTTTAGTCTAAAAACTGTTACGTATGGAACTACTCCAGCAAGCTTCTTGGCAACGAGAGTGCTAAAGCAGTTAGCATTAGACGAGCAAAAAGACTTTCCTCTCGCGTCTGACGTCCTTCTACATGATTTTTACATGGACGATTGCTTGTCCGGCTCTTCTAACGAACGAGATCTCAGAAAACTCCAAAATGATTTAGTTGAGCTACTTCAACGTGGAGGTATGACGCTCCACAAATGGTGCACTTCCAACATACCTTGCCGTTCGGAAGTTTTCTCCTTCGACAAGGATTCCCAAGCAACAGTGAAAACTCTTGGAGTGTTATGGAACAATTCATCTGATGCTTTCTGTTTCAAAGTTGCTATTTCTTCTAATCTGAAGCCTACAAAACGAGATGTTCTTTCCCAAATAGCTCGTCTTTTCGATCCACTTGGCCTATTGGGACCTCTGATCAGCAAAGCCAAGTTTTTCATGCAAAAGCTTTGGCTCCTTCAGTTAGACTGGCAGGATCCATTGCCAACTCCAGCCACACAAGAATGGTTGTCGTTTGTGAAACAGCTTTCTGTTATCGAATCTTTGAAAATACCAAGGTTCGTACTTACTCCAAATTTTAAGGTGATTATCCTCAACGGATTTTGTGACGCATCTGAAAAAGGATTCGGTGCAGTCATATACACTGAAGTTTACTCAGAATCTGGTGAAAGTTCCAGTCGACTTCTTTGTAGTAAGTCGAGAGTTGCTCCTATCAAAACTCTAACAATTCCTAGATTAGAATTATCCGCCTGTCTGCTCTTAGTGAAACTTATGCGTAAGGTGACTCAGTCCCTCAAGATCCAGATTGATGAAATAAACCTCTGGTCTGACTCCACAATTGCTCTAAGTTGGATAAAAACTTCACCACACTTACTCAAAACCTTTGTTGCTAACAGAGTAAGTCAAATTCAAGAACTGTCTACAAACTGTACATGGGAATTCATTCGATCTGAACTGAACCCAGCGGACCCTTTATCACGTGGCTTAGACGCACCATCTTTAATTGACTGTAAACTGTGGTTTGAAGGTCCTGGTATTTCATCAATGCTTAAAAATGGTGATATAAGTTTCGATGAAAAGTTTGAAAAAACATTCAAACAAGAATTTAAAGCTGAAACTTCTCCTAGTTTAATTTCAAAAAATGAATGTGATTTCTTTGATTATATTGTAAACTTGTCCAATAACTTTGTGAAAATAATTCGTATTATAGCATTTATTTTTAGGTTTGTAAGCAATTGTAAAAATGTAAGAAAATTAAGTGGACCTCTGTCTACTGAAGAATTTAGAAATGCCAAATATGCCTTAATCAAACATTTTCAAGGTAAGAATTTTTCTGCTGAGATAAATGCTTTAAAGAAATCGTTGCCAGTCCAACCCAAGAGTCCTTTAAGGTTTCTTAACCCTTTCCTTGACGAAAATGGGTTATTGAGAGTTGGAGGACGATTGTCTAATTCTGATCTTGCCTATGACCAGAAACACCCCCTCATTTTGCCTAAAAATGAAAATCTAACAAAGGTAATATTTTTGCATTTTCATTTATGTAATCTACATGTTGGCCCTAATGGTCTACTAAATGCAGTAAGACAACAATATTGGCCGTTAAACGGACGTAACACTGCACGAAAAATTGTACATGAATGTGTAAAATGTTTTAAAGTGAAACCTACCGGTGTAAATCAACTAATGGGTGAACTTCCAAGTGAAAGACTAAAGCCCAGTCCCCCATTCACTCATGTGGGTCTCGATTTTTGTGGTCCTTTTCATATAAAATTTAAAGGGCAAAGGAAAGGAACTTACCAAAAAATATATGTTGCGATATTCATTTGTTTGGTAACTAAAGCGGTTCACTTTGAAATTGTAACCGATTTGACTGCTAATGCTTTTATAGCTACCCTGAAACGGTTTTTCTCTCGTCGTGGAAAAAGCGCAGTGATTTTCAGCGATAACGCCACGAATTTCAAGGGAGCTTTATCTGAAATAAAACGTCTTATCAAACTCATTAAAAATAATCCATACTTTACTAATTTTCTCACTAGTGAAGGAATTAAATGGAAATTCACTCCCCCATGTTCACCTTCATTTGGCGGACTGTGGGAAAGAGGGGTTCAGAGCTTTAAGTATCATTTGAAGCGTTCCATAGGTAATTCTAGATTAACCTTTGAAGAATTTCTAACCGTTTCCATACAAATTGAAGGGATCTTAAACTCACGCCCATTATCGCCCCTTTCTCCCGATCCTGAAAATTATGAAATACTCACCCCAGCTCATTTTTTAATCGGTAAGCCATTGACTGCCCTTCCTGAGCCTGAACTCGTTAATGTGCAAGAAAATTTGCTTAGTAAGTGGGAAAAACTGCAAAAAATGACACAATGCATATGGAAAAACTGGACAAATAACTTTCTAAGCCATTTGCAGCAAAGATCGAAATGGTTATTCAGTAAGAATAACGTTGCAGTTGGAATGATGGTATTGTTAAAGGAGCCTAATTTACCTCCATTAAAGTGGTTAACTGGCCGTGTGGTAGAAGTTATCCCTGGCAAAGATGGTAAAGTTAGAGTTGTCATGGTGCGTACGTGCAATGGTACATTTAAAAGATCGATTTCAAATATTTGCATTCTCCCAATTCAAGATAATGTGCAAATAATTGCTCCAAATTGAAAATTGTATGTTTCTTTTTTATTTCCAGTATTCATTATCATTGTTCAAGTGTTACTCATTAAGAATTTGCAAATGTTTAAAAATTTATTTTGTGCTTTATATGTTTACTTATAAAATGCTATTCTATGCAAAGAACTGTTTCAATGTAAACTATTGCATATTGTATAATTGTTTTGAAATAAGAATATTTCAAGGCTGCCCGGGATGTCGGGAATCTAAATGCTCCATAGAATTAAGAAGAGCCTTGAATGTATTATTTCTTTTATCGTCTACGAATTGGCATCCAAAGAAAATGCGTGGGAGTTCAGTTGCTATGACGAGCTCTCTCGCCAAGCATATAACTTTGTTCCTTGTTCTCTTAAACATTGCTACCAATGTTTCCAACCTATGTTGGCTTTAAATAAAATTATTATATACAGTCCACTTCTCATTCACTAACGGCCATCGACAATATCTATATATTATTATATAAGCCGTCTTTTTTCTCCCACCGTTTTTTTCGAAATTTCGGATTCTGCTTCGCAAGTGGTGAATAATTTCTCCAATTAAACTGTGTTTGTTCAAGCTTTTAAATGAAAAAATTAGAAAATGGGTAAGTTTGGAGATTATATTTCGTATTGTCGAAAGAATTTTATAAACTTAAATAAAGAAAATTAATTCAATGTTTGAAAGTAAAACCTTGCAAATATTATCGTCCAGAGCATAGTTGAATTTTGTATGAAGTGTTGTTAAAATCGAACAAGGGTTTAGATTTACATTATAATAGAATTCATACAGCTGTGTATTCGATTCTATAGATAGTAGTTAGTTGGGGAGGCGGGAGGGGGGTTGTGGCAACAAAATGAACATAAATATATACATTTTTTTTTAAATATATTACTACGTTTAATATTTTGTTGAAGTATTAGCAACATTTTTCCTTATTCCTGAAAAAGTATTTGTCTTCTGATTTTCTTTTATTGTGAAATTTTTCTTCGAAGGAATTATATACCACTCTTTTTCGAAGCATAAACATAAATGTTTCAGCGAATGAAATGAGATATGATTAATTTTTTTTTCTTCACATTTAGAATTTTCGTATGGATGACTGTTATTAATTGCCAAAAATTAATTTACTACCGCATTTTTTAAAATTAATTATACTTAATTTCATTATCAATTTTAATTAATTATATTTTGTTTCACATTATATATTAATAATTATTATAGTTTTAATTTAATTAGTGCTAATGTAACAAACAATTAATACTTCTGATTTATCTTTCGTGACCTTGGACCCCCCCCTAAACAAAGTTCTGGATACGTGCTTGGCTGGCTGCACCTAGAGACATTTGGTGCATGACTCAGAACTGATACAAGAAGGGGAAAACTAATCTATAAAAAAGTTGTCTGATTTTGTTTCTTAAATTTCACAATTAAAACCATAGCAAATGTGCAAATGTCTGCAACACAGTATAGCATATAGTTTGCTAGTTTTTTTTTTCTTGCATAACACTAAAATACACTTTGATACATTTTTTAGAGGACTCAAATTTATTTTGGAAGAGGAAACTAAAACTCAATTTCATAAAAAAAAAACTTTCTGAGTGTATAATTTGGCAGAGATAGAAAACACAGGGGAGGTGCGAAGTATTTTGATTTTCAATATTTACAATGTTCAATTTTTTTTAAATTTAAAACAACTATTAAACATCCAAGTGTAATTTTTAAAGTTTCAATACCCCCCCCCCCCCCCCCCCCATTTTCATTAACGCTGTTTAGCTAAATTTCGAGGCGAATTTTTGCGCAAAAGTCATTTGCAGAGACGTCAATAATATCTCTGTTTTGGAGCATAGGTCAGCTTGCACAACTGCAATACTGAATTTGAAAAAAAAAAAAAAAAAAAAGCTTCAAGATTACTTTTAGCAAATTTTATCCTTTTTTAAACTGAAAACAATGTTTAAATTGCTTGTGTGGTTTTCGGGAAAATATTACAATGATTTTTAACGCTACCATTAGATATTCACTTTAGGGTAAAAATCAAAATTACTGTTTTAATTGGAGGAGAATTGAATCAAAATGTTTTCTCTCAGCCTATGGTTAAATTTTACAAGTAGCATTTTATCAATATGAAATAAATATCTATATATATAAAGATGACGGGCTCTGTTTGTTTGTATGTATGTTTGTAACCGATGGCTAGAAGCCCCCACAGCACCTACAGACCTGAAACTTGGCACAAAATTCGAACGTATCCCCGTAATCTGCACCTCGAACGCCGAATTCTAAATTTCGAATTAGTTATTTTTAAATTAATTAATTAGTCTCATTTTTGGTGTATCTGGCATAATTGAGGGGGGAAGACTTTCCCCCACCCCATAACATTATACATCGCTGGAAAGGGTTTTTTTTCTGAAAAAGAAAAGTTTTGGCACGTTTCTCTCCGTTAATTAGAACAGGAGATATTAATTACTCAAATTTAGTCAATTTTCAAGGCTTAACTCTATACGCAAAACTGAAACACTAGGTCCATTTTCCAGACAAACTGCTCTTTCGTCCCTGAAGTTACATAGTGGTTTAAATTTGCGTATAGAGTTAAGCCTTGAAAATTGACTAAATTTGAATAATTAATATCTCCTGTTACTTACTTAACTTAATGTCTTTTTGATTTATTTGGCGAATTGTTTTAAACTTTAACAGGACTTTTAGTGGAATTTAAAAGGTTGTGGAGCACATTTGAATTAAAGAATATAATAATTTTACTTTAGAGGGTTGGAGTGAATTTAAATTTATTAAGTTGACTTCCTTCACATTTATTGAACGGGCATCGCTGTGCGTGTACTGCTAGTTATAGATATAATCCAAAACATAAAAACACTTTAAACTAGGCTATGAAATCTAGATTAAAAAGTTAACATCCGTTTTTCAAATTAATCTTTTTTCAAATTAATCTTTTTTTATATACAGCTAAAAATGGGGAAACATTCGTGTGATATGTATCACATGGTATCACATTTAAATCCCTTTACAACTGCACCCATTCATCGTTCCCACGAAAAACAGAGCCCAGAAAGCGAGCGTGAGCCCCGGGAATGCAGCGTCTACAGAAAATGCGGATGACCAACAGTTTTCCCAGAGAATAAAATGCAAATGAAGCAACGAACTTTTTCAACCGCAAGAACTCTAACGGAAACTAAGGCACGTGGATGCTGGCGAGCCCGCTGGCGAATAGGGAAAGCGGAGGTCAAGGACTTGGCTTTATGGGAAGGAATTCGGCGCGGTCTCCCAGGAAGTTTTGTGTGGCTTGTGGATTCCTCGTTTTTTTTTCTTTTTCTCTGTCGTCCACATCGAAAAGCAAGTGTTGCGAGCTCGGGCACTCGGGTTTTGGAATCGCAAAGATGAAGCAAGGAGGTTGAATCAACGAGCGCCGGGTAGGACCTCCGGGACCCCGGACGGCGGCGAACGGACCGAACGGACGGTGACAGGAGCCCGCAGAAGCAGGGTTGGAGATATCGCTGGAGCCCCTCGAGTCCCCGGGCAGTGAGCAGCGGGAAGCTGGAACAGGCTGCGGAAACCACCGTTCAGTGTTTCTTTCAGACGTTTTGCTCCGGGGGGGCACATTAAAATTTTGGGGGGGCAATGGTAAGGTAGTGTTTAAGAAAGCTGGATTTTTGAGAGTTTGGAAAAGTCAAAGGCGTCTTTAAGAAGTTGACTCCCCCCCCCCCCCCCGCAAGAAAAAAAAACCTGCTCTGAATAATTAAACAGGTGCAATTTTTGAAGTTAACCTATATGTTTGCTTTGCCCATTTGAAAAAATCTTGTATGCACCAACGGCCGGGCGGAAGATATAAGAGTTAAAATTACTCTTGGTTTTAAATAAGTTTTAGAACTACTTCATTGTATTAGTAAAAATGCAACAGACTGACAGCACTGCAATATTATGCACAACAAACATTTTTAGTGAAAAATACAAAATAAAAAAAAGAAAGAAAGAAAGAAGGAAATGCTGTTGCGGGCTTGGCCGATAGAAGCAACACTTATATTGAATAACATAAGCTTATAATTTTAAAGGTATAACTGAAATAAGCAATGAAATTAATTTTCATTTAATGCATTTTGATTAATAAATTCAGCATTAACCAGTGCAACATTATAAGTTTATGTTATTCCAGTGGCGTATCCAGGGGGGGGGTGCCAAGGGACCAATGCACCCCCCAAGATTTTGTAAGACTATAAAAAATGGTGGCACCGAATTTTGAAAAAACATGTAACCTTCATGTAAATACCCTAGCAGCATCATCTCATCGGCCGATGATCGGCCATTCATCGAAACCCGATGAAATTCTCATCGGCCGATGATCCAATATGTCTCATCGGCCGAGCAGAATCCGAGCAGCAAAATCCGATGAGAATACGATGAGATTTGGAGCAATTTACGAGGCAGAACAGTCCCGTGCCGAGGAATTTCATCGGGAAACTTGATCGGAAGGATATCGATTTCCGATGGAATATAGCTCATCTTATTTTCATCGGGAAAGTTGATCGGAAGGATATCGGTTTCCGATGAAAAGTAGCTCATCGAAAACCGTGCTCGGATACTGATCGGAACGATGTCATCGTGCGTTACAGGATCAGTTTACGAGGAGTTTGTTGATCGGCCGAGCAAAATCCGATGAGTTGATGCTACTTGGGTATGCTTCAGGTTTTTTCAATGAAAAATACTTTATAGACACTGAAATATTATCATATTATTTTCTGTTTTCGACAATAAGAAGCAAAACTAATTGTTATTCTGTAATTGTGGAAATGTAGGAGGAAAATGAGCGATGTACCCGCACCTTATTGTTCCTGAATGATATTCATTTTTGTGGGGAAAAAAAAGAAAATTTAGCAACGTTCAATAGAAAAATTAAATCGAAATACTGCGTTTTTAAAGTTTCACCATATTTCTTGATTTTTTTCCTTTCTCATCACAGTGTCGATGTTCGATTGCACCCCCCAAAATCAATTCCTGGATACGCCACTGTGTTATTCAATAAAAGTAGAGTTCGTGTCGGCCTGTACTGCCACTGCTGTTTCTTTTTTTTTTTCTTTTTTTTTTAATATCAAAAACATATCCTCTAAAAAATATACACTTAAGCGCATTTACAGAAACAAGTATTTATTAAATTACTACTTAAGATGCCTTATTTTGAGTTATTAAGTTATCTTACAATTCCTAAAACTGAAACTAACATGCAATAGCATACAAAATACAAGTAGTGAAAAAGAAAAAAAAGAACTTATTTTCTTGTGCTTCACAGAAGAAAAAAACAAGGATAATGATCAAAGCCCAGATTATATACTCCAAAAATCATGAAACTATGCATGCACATATGCCCTAAAATTAAACAATATGCACTAAAATATATATATGCTTTTCTGTTTTACTAACGTTGTGAAACAGATCAGAATAAAAATATCTTCTTAGTTTTTATTTTGCTATTAAGACTATAAATACATATTCAGCAAATATTTATCCAAAAAGTGTGGACTTTAATTTCTTTCACTGAAATGAGTTACCGTGGAGTCTTGTTTTACTAAACATTGTCTTTTTTCATTTAATGTCGTTGAAAAAGCGGAAAATATCCCTACAAACTTCTAGAGAATATCTTTAGACAAATCATAAGGAAAACTCGGTAATTTACTTGATATTGAAAATTGCCATTTTTATGCATATAAATACACTAAACTCAAAAGGTGCTAAAATAAGCGATTGCGTATAAACATATGAACTTGAATGTAACTCCATGACAAAGATTGAAATGATTAACTGATTAAAGATTAAATTAAAATTAACTTAATAAATACATAAGTTACAAAAGTATTACGATTTAAAGAAGTCGGATACGGCGACTTTTTTTCGTTGCATACAGATCTACCACTTAGTCCAAATAAAGCTCAGATGGACTTTTAGGGCCTTCTATGCTAATAATCATGCAGTGAATTAATGTCTCGGGAAGCATTCTACATCTCATTTTGTTCATGATCCTGTTCATTGCACTAAAAGACCTTTCCACAGAAGCGGTTGTGACAGGTATCACAAGCAATGAAAAATGATCAAATAGGCTTTGTGCTGAACTATATTTTAAGTTAAAAATCAACGTAAATAAAGCACAAATAAGGTAGAAAGTACAGCAAATAGCTATTTCAAGGCTACAATGGAGCCCCTTCATCAGTGCAAGAAGCTCAGCAAACAACATGAAAGCTGTAAGAGAACTGAGCGCGAAGCACGTGTGCCCCGGTATTTATAACAAATGGGCGAGTGCGCTTGAACTCACAACAAAGCGGGAAAACACCGACCAATCAGCGATCAGCGAACCGCCAGGAGAGCGAAGAAAAAGGGGGGAAGGCGGCAAAGGAAAGTAGGGGAAAAAAGCGCGGGAGAAAACACTAGAAGACGAAATTATAAAAATTGCTTCCAGATGTCAGGGAAAAATGGAACACTGGAAAAATCATTCACCAGAGAATGGGAATTTTTCCAAATATGGTAAAATATTTGGAAAAATAATCCTCTGGTGAATGATTTTTCCAGTGTTCCATTTTTCCCTGACATCTGGAAGCAATTTTTATAATTTCGTCTTCTAGTGTTTTCTCCCGCGCTTTTTTCCCCTACTTTCCTTTGCCGCCTTCCTCCCTTTTCTTCGCTCTCCTGGCGTTTCGCTGATCGCTGATTGGTCGGTGATTTCCCGCTTTTGTAGTGAGTTCAAGCGCACTCGCCCATTTGTTATAAATACCGGGGCACACGTGCTTCGCGCTCAGTTCTCTTACAGCTTTCATGTTGTTTGCTGAGCTTCTTGCACTGATGAAGGGGCTCCATTGTAGCCTTGAAATAGCTATTTGCTGTGCTTTCTACCTTATTTGTGCTTTATTTACGTTGATTTTTAACTTAAAATATCACAAGCAATGTTTCACATAACTTTCGCAACTTACAATATCCTATGTGAGCAGCTAAAATTTTCTCGAGTGGACTGTCTTCTGCATTAAACTCGCCGCTGTTCATCATTGCCTTTATGAAAAATCGATAGGATTTGAAGTCGGCTATTACAGCTTCCACATTAAGAGTTGGAAAACTGGCACAAAACTGCTTAATGTCCCCATCTTGTAAATTTTGTAAATTACAAAAATTTTCAAAGTGTCTTGAAAATTTCATAACTTCTAACATTCAATTATTTGCACAAACAACCTCGTATTTTAAATTATACTTGGGGGGAAATGGAGATTTAAAAAATAAAAGCTTAAAACATGCTTTAAGCTTTAAAATGTTCAAATGGAAAAGCACTTACTTTTACATATTTATTTTTAAAAACTGAAGTTTTTATGTTATTTTTTTAAGTGAACATTTTTTAAAAATATTTTGGTTTCATAATGTCTGCAAAGCAGCAAGTGATTTAAATGATATGCAGCTAAACGAGGGAGAGAGTATTTGTTCTGCTATTTATTAAACAAAAAAACTTAAATTGAAAACTCTTTCAAACTAAAATGCAAAAATACCCACCCCCCTCCAGCTTCTTCTCTCTCTCTCTCTCTCTGTTTTCTGCAACTAGGTAAAAAATTCCTTCTAAAGCAGCGATTGAAATCGGTACAAACTGAAGGGCTTGGAAGATGAAGTTGTTCTGTAACAAAATCCTTCTTTCGATTAATTAAGGTTCAAAGATTTACAGTAGCAGCTTTGATAATGTTACTTTCATTTCTTCATATCTTGGTTTCTAGCTGAGTTGAAATATTTAAATTTTGCTTCATAACACTTCTGCTCATAGCTGTTTAGCTATTGAATTCGACTGTTTTTTTTTTTTTTTTCAAAAAATGTCACACAACTCCTTCATCTACCAAACCCTTCAATTATTATCATTTTTCTGTTTGAATTTTGATTTCAACGAGCGCAAAAATAAAATAAAAATTACACTTACCAATAAAATATTTCGTTCTTCCTGTATACTCGTAAAATCTTCTGAGGTGATGAAAAGCTCCGTGTATGTTAAAGTTTGTGATGATTCTGACAAAACCTTCTTTGAACATCCCCATCGGATTGACCCCTCGTGTCATTGTCTAATTCCCAGAAATGTTTATCCCAGTTGAGACTTGGAGACTTCCCACGTTGATTCGTCGGGGAAATAAAGGTTTGTTATAAAAAAAAATAGGTTTACAGCATCCTTGTCTTCAAGCAAGTAGTTAGATGAAACAAGAATAAAGAGAATCACAAAATAGTGAGAGGAGTAGGTACGGCAAGCGAGATAAGAAAATTTATGATACGAAGTGATAGGATCTCCTTCCCCTTCGTTGTATCTTTCGGTCAGTGTCTACTGACCGCTTTCCTTCAGGCTTTCCTTCCTGTGAATGAAAAAGTGTCTCATATTACACCATTACTTGACAGGGCTTAATTACTTGATCGCTTTCTCCGAGGGTCCCGATCTGCAAAGGAGGGAAAGTACTCCATTGTACACGTAAGAAATGCCTGGTAAGTACTACAGAAGATAGCCCCCTAAGGCATTGGGCTACAAGCACTCGTTGCGTTGCTGTGGACACATGTAGATGCGAGATGTGACTTGAAGAAAAGGGAGGGGGAGTGGTAAAAAAGGCGCCGAGTTTTCAGACATTTCTTTCGAAAAGAGAACGTTGATAGAGCCATGCTATTTCTCACATAAAAGAGAAGCGAAAATGAGCATTTCCATTTATAATGACAAAATGGAGGCTATTCGGTTCGAAACTCCATGATACATTTCAGAATTTTCTATAACTTCCTTTAAAAAAAATTAATCTTTACGCTGTAGTGCAACCCGAAAATTTCTCCGGGGGGGCAGTTGGTCACCTCCGGGGGGGCACTGCCCCCCCGGAGAGATGCCTGAAAGAAACACTGCCACCGTTCCTCCTGAGCCGACTGACGATGACTATTACACGAAGTAACTTTTAATTCTCTAGCGTTCCCTTTTCTTCCTCAATTTTTAGTTCCCCGTGCGAGGAATTACAAGAACCCTTTTTGCTCACAAATTCCTATTTTTAGCCCGAGAGGAGGGTTAAACACCCACTCAAATCGAACATGCGAGAAATGTTTTGTGCAGTGAATCATATGTTAACCCTGGTCAGAGTGGGGTGGCTTATTGCGGGTAATGCGAAGAAATCAAAGTATGGAAATTGTTTTTGGTTGTAAACGAATTCTGAATATATAGTAATTTGAGTGTTCTTTCATGTGAAACATGTCATCCTTTGGAAATGTTAAAAATATTAGTATCGAAATTGCTTTTTGGCATGGTCAATTCTGCATATATAGTGAATTGAGTTATTTTATGCATATGTGAAACATGTCATCCTTTGGAAATGTTAAAATAATAGTATGGTAATTGTTTTTTGGTGTAGACAAATTCTGAATATACAGAGAATTGAGTTTCTTATGCATATGTGAAACATGTCATCCTTTTGTAGAGTGTTCTCCATACAAAGCCCAAACTGCTGCGATACCCATGTTTTGTTTACCAAGAAGTTACGCTTCCAACTAGTACTAATGTTTCAATGGGTGTATTTTCTCTATAACATGTTTCAATAAATTACTTGTTTATGTTTCCCCCAAGAAATCCATGTGTTTTTCTGAATGATGTGTTTTATTTTGCTTCTATAATTTATCTTTTCCCTTTCATACTCCTGTCAACGTCGGGCGAAAAAGATATTTAATCTCACTTATCCACTGAAGGGAATTGGGGATCGTCCTGTCCTTTCGGGACATTTACTACGAATTACACCATGAGGAAAGTGGGTGAGATACTTATTTTTAGTTTCACTCCAACCCATTAAGTTTGTTTTGCAAGAGCATCCTTACTCAATGACTGGACCCCTCTTCACAGCAAATTGTTTCATGTTTTTGGACCTTGGGTTTCTTCTAAGAGAGTAGGGGCGAACCAAAGTGGTTATTTGCGGGACGCGACGATTTTCGCTCCACCTGAGAGAGAATGGGCGAATCTGGTGTATTTTTCTCCACCACAGATTGGCGCCGTGACACAGGCCTCTCTCTCTTCACCTTTTTGTAATTTGGCGTGTTTTTTTTGTATGCTTAAATGCTCACTCTTTTTATTTTTGATAAAGTGAAGTGTTTTGAAAAAAAAAAGAGAAAATGTGGGTAACTTTCTTCTATAAATTTTTTTCTCTCTTGTGTAAAAGGATATAAGAAGATCTTTCTTTTCTTTGTTTTGTTTTTGCTAAAGTATTTTTGAATTTGAATTACAAGGGAAAAATTCCAGTCATTAGTAGTGAAGCTGTTCTTGCACGGTCATGCAAAATTTATATTGTGTTTACATACATTTCAATGAACTCTTTGAATATTTGAATATTTCTGAAACACTACTTGACACACTACAATTATACACTATATGTTTTGTGGCATGACCAAATTGTGTTCAATTGCATTATATATGTTTATTATTGTTTTAATACAATATTTACTACCTTTTACAATACATGATTGTTACACACTAAATGCATATATGTATCGGGAGCAGAGAAAGGTGTTCTTTTCCTCAATTGTTGACATATTTGAACCATTGGTCGCGCCGTCCTCATACAAAACTATGAGAACTTAAGTTTCTTTTCCCTTCTAACTTTTTACACTCACTTGAAGTCATGGCTAGAAACAAACAGGCGGCACCTTCGGCTAGTACAACACATAATTCAAATTCGCCAAAAACTCCTTTCATGTTCACAATTGCTCCATTCTCAGGAGAACCTGATCAAGTCGAATATTTTGTTGAGCAACTTAAAGATTTGGCAAGAGTAAATAAATGGTCAGATGAAAAAACCATTTTGTACATTAAAAGCAAATTAACAGGAGCTGCATTTCGGTACATGATAGAAACACCTAGCCTAAGATATGCCACAACTGTAAATGTAATTACTGATGCACTGATAAATTTCTTTAAGAAACCAGACATCACATACACCATGAACGATTTTCACTCAATTTCTTTTCAACCAAATGAGTCAATCATCAGTATTGCTCACAGAATCAGGGTGATAACTGCGAGTGTCTTTAAAATCACAAATCATGAAGCAATTGACCAAATACTCTTCCAGAAATTCCTTAGTGTAATCCCACAAACTGTCAGAATTAAGATTTTGGAAGAGAATATTGGAACTTTTGAACAAGCAGTGAAAAGAGCACAAGAAATTGAAAAAATCACTGCCTCTGCAGAGTCATACAGAACTGAACAGTATAATAATGAACACATTTTGAGCCTAGAGAAAAAGATCATTGAGTTAGAGTCAAAATACGAGAAAGGTAGAGAAACAGTTGCACACACCACAAATGTAAATAAAAGCCACAACACCAGACAAGGAGGTCAGTCTTGTAGCACCTCAACAACATATAATGAAATTGATGAATTTCAAAAATTTGAAAACACAAGGAACACAAATCGATCACACAAAATTATTTGCTTTTATTGTGGTAAACCAGGACATTTTAGAAGGAACTGTTTTCTGTTTCACAAACATGCAGGGAATGGAGCTAGAGCTCAGAATTTTGCTAATAAATTCAGTAACAGGAGAGGAAGTCACAATTTCCATCAACGCGGAAGTGGGCAAAGGACACAGAATAACACAAACAATCAGGGGTACAACTACAACCGAAGTAGGAACTCACCTAGAGGCCACCACAGATTTCGAAGAAACTCGGGTGAAAATTCAAACAAATATTGTGACGAACAGTATAAGTTTTCCAACTTTTTAAACACAAATGTAGGAAGTAAACAATTTAATGACCAAGGAACTCAAAGTTCTCAACTTCCTTTTGAACCAACTGATAATGTCACATCAAATACATTTTTGTCTGCTCCTGAGTTTCAGTACAATTGTGTCCAACCAAACAGTTTTTACGGTAATACACACAGTGCTGAATGGTTTAACCAAAATGTTCATTATGTACCAAATTGTTCTCAAATGTCATATAATGTAATTCAAAAAAGTCCCAAGGTGCCAAACCATGAACTTTTTACTGGCACACTTGAAAATGTTGGTGAGAAAACCAAAGCACAAAAACTCACAAAAGCAGTGAAGATAGGAAAATCTTGTTCAACACAGACCTTATCTTCCACACAAACACAAACCTCACCTGTCAGAGGTAAACAAAACACATTCCCTTCAGTTGAAGCAGTAGAATTTGTACCAGGTTCATTTAATTTAATTAACGAAGCGCCTAACCAAATTTACAAGAAAATGCCATTCATCAAAATTCAAATTAATGACATTTTCATAGTCGCACTTCTTGACACTGGTAGTTCAATCTCGATTTTACACGACAACATTTTCAACCAAGTAAGAGAAACAACTAAATTCAAGTATTTGTCATCACGACCAGTTGCTATTGAGACTATAAACTCTACTGTAAATTGTAAAGCTTGTGTCGAATTTTCATTCAAAGTAAACAAACTCTTTTTCAAGCACAACTTTTACATTATTAAGTACAATAGCGAGTCAACTTTCATGGCAGTACTTGGTTACGATTTCATTTCAAAATACAACATGTCAATCGCCTCCTCTGAGAACACCCTTTTGTATGACGAAATGAAAATTCCTTTACTAACTGATGCAATGGACACTGAAAACAAAGACAAAACAAGGTTGGATAACACACAAACACATGAACTTGAAACAGTGAATGTACACACCTTCTCGAAAGTTGTACTGAATCCTGACGAAGAGGCGTACATACCCCTTTTTGCAAATGATAATCAGATTGCCCCTGGTCAATTTTTGTTTGAGGGAAAGTATGATTTGAATCAAAGTTTGGAATTGAGTGATTCTATCATACAAATTGATGAACACAACAGAAATCAAAAGGACATGAAAAATAGGAACAAATTTCATTTGTATGTGAGAAACAAATCTGAACAACAATTGCATATAAATAAAAATACAAAAATTGGAACTTTAGCTTACATCGCTGATATAAAGGAGTTACCAACATCCCAAAAGGAACAATGTTTAAATTACATTAAAGCAACCACAGAAGTTCTTGACCTGAGAAAAAAAGAATTTAATTTAGATAATTTCAATTTAGAACACTTGAATGAGGAGGAATCTCGGGTATTTAAGAGCATCCTGCAAAATAATTGGGAATGTTTTTCTTCTTCATTAAGCTCACTGGGACACACAGATAGGGTACCTGTAGACTTTTCATTTACACACAATTTTCCAATCAGAGTCTTACCATACCCAATACCTCAAAGCTTGCAGGCAGAAGCTAAACGACAATTAACTGAGCTTCAGGAAGCAGGAATCATTAGTCGAAACCAATCTCGGTGGGGTAGTCCTTGCTTACTTGTAAAGAAAAGACTAGAATCCTCAGGAATTCAGAAGTACAGACTAGCTCTTGACCTCCGACTTGTAAATTCTTTAATTTCACACTCATCCTACCCACTTCCAAAAATTCACACTCTAATCAACTCACTGTCACAGTATAAGTACTTCACAACCTTAGATCTTCAATCGGCTTATCATCAAATTGATTTGCCAGAAAACTTTAGGGACAAATTCTCATTTGTTACTCCTTGGGGATCATTCATGTACAATAGATTAATGTTTGGTGCTAAATCATGTGCATCCATTTTTCAACACCTAACTGACTTAGTCATCGAAACAACAAATTTACCAGGTGTATTCGGTTTTCAAGATGACTTTATTCTTGCAGCACAAAACCTCGAAGAAATGCAACATAAATTGAAAATCTTCTTGTCAGTTATTAAAGAATTTAATTTAACACTGTCTCCGAAGAAGTGTGAATGGTTTAAGGACAAAATTAATTACCTTGGTTTTCAAATTTCGCAAGACAAAATTTTGCCACTTGAGGCCAACATCACAAAAATTGTTTCTTTCCCAGTACCGAAAACAAAGAGGCAACTGAAAAAGTTCATAGGCATTTGCTCGTATTATAGGTCACTAATTCCTCGTTTTTCTGATTACATACAACCTCTAAATCAGTTAACATTGCCAAAAGCTAATTTTGAGTGGACAGATGAAACACACCAAATATTCACAAAACTACAAGACATCTTTTTTAATAACCCCTACATAACTCAGCCTAGATGGGATGAAGATTTTTATGTAAACACTGACGCTAGTGGATATGCCATTTCAGGAGTACTCTTGCAGAAAAGAAATAATATTTTTATGCCTGTTTCATACTTCAGTAAAATTCTGTCACCTGCTGAGACACGTTATCCTGCTATTAAGTTAGAACTTATGGCAATTGTCCAAACTCTACACGCTTTTAAAAGTTATATTTACAACAGACATGTGTATATTCTCTCAGATGCTAAATCTTTAAAGCATTACAAAAAGTCATCCTCACCTGCCTCATTGACAACAAGATGGCTTATGTCCATAAGTGAATTCGAATTTAGCTTCCGGTACTTACCTGGAACCCAAAATTTAATCCCGGATCTACTCTCACGAACTGATATGACGAATCACCAAATTGACTTGAATTCTCATCCGTCTCTTCTCAAAGATACACAGATTAACCCGGTAGTAAATCTAAACTGTCAGGATGTTGAAGAATTACCAATTATAGTTGAGGAACATTTTGATAATATACCAGGCCATGAACAGGACTTAAGAAAAGAATGTCGTGAACACAGCAATGATAAAGATGTAAGTAACTCAAAAAAAACTGTTAACCACATAACACATGACAGTAAGGGTGAACTCTTGAATAATTTCATATCTATCTTAAACATGACACATGATAAACCTGACCCTCTTTTGGAGATCTCTGAGAAAACACTCCTCGGTGAACAGTTGAAAGATCCAAAATTATCAGTTATATACAACAGTATTTTAAATCGAGTCATGTCAGAAAAGTACAGAAAATACTGCATTAACCCAGAGAACAAACTACTCATGCATGCCAAAAATTTAGATGATGAAAATTCTGATCTTGAGCTAAAATTTGTTGTACCTCAGTCACTTAAAGAAAAAGCTTTGCGTTTATCACATTTTAGTCATTTTGGCATTAAGAAAACTTTTGAATTAGTTTCTCAAAAATTCTGGTGGTCAGGAATTTATGTTGATACAATTAATTATTGTGCTACATGCACCAACTGCATACAAGCTAAGTATCACAGAATCCCAAAAGCCCCTTTTCAACAGACACACACAGCTAAAAGGCCTGGTGAACTAGTTAGTTTAGATATTGTAGGTGTATTCAACAATGGTAAATACATTTTAACTTGCATTGACACCTTCTCTAGACACATGGAACTATATGTACTTAACAACATTACAGCTGTTTCAGTCGCTAAAGCATTCTTCAAATACATAACATTATTTGGTCGCCCACAAATGGTCCTAACCGACTTGGGTAAACAATTCAATTGTGAACTTTTCCAAAAATTGAATCAGCTGTTCAACATTAAACTCAGCTACACAACAACAGGTAATCCCGCTGCCAACTCACTTTCAGAGAGGATTAATCTCAGCCTAAAATACAGCTTAAAAGCACTCCAAGCCTCAGGAATCGACTTCTCGTATGCAGTAGACATTCACAAAGCTTGTTACAATGCATCAACTCACTCTACAACTGAATTCACACCTAACTTAGTACATTTCGGTAGACAATTATCATTAATTACAGACATTCCAAACTTAAATGTTGAACCTTCTCTTGATTCCGCATATGAAATACACAAAATTCTTGATCAATTAACACACATCTACAATCAAGTCTATGAAAACTCTCTAAGTAAGAAACTCTTACAAAATGAAAAATCTAATGAAAGTGCAAAACTAAGAACTTTTCATCATGCTGATATTGTCTATGTAAAATCCAAAGATAAATTCAGACCTACCTATGATGGTCCTTTCTTTGTTAAAAAAGTTTGCTCTCCTGTACTTGTGAAAATTCAAAGATTTCAACACTTAAATGCACCTGTGGTGAAAATTCACATCAATAGACTTTTAAAAATTCCTCCAAAAAGGATTCATGAGTTTCCTGTACAAGAAAAATGTAATGTACAACCACAGCCAGACAAAAATCTTGTGTCTTCTGATAATACTACTGTCTCAAAACTCCAACATGCTACTCCACAGCAACATCCATCTGTTAATTCTAGGCGATCACCATATCTCCTCAGGAAAAGAGTGTTGTAATCCAATGGTTATGAAACTTGTATTGTCATCTTACACCCCGTGAGAGTCCGTAGAATGTCCACAACTTCATAAATTTTTCCTTTTTTTTCTTTCAAAAAAAAAAAAAAAAAAATAACAGGAAAATTTTGTACTAGGCCTGGCTGGGCATTACCAGCTATTCTTTTTCATTTGTGCGATTATCCTCATGGATTTTACCGGTGTGTGAGATGCCAATTAATAGAATGTACCATCAAACTTTTGATGAATAGTTGATTGCCTTCAAAACATTCACCTCCATGAATTCTTCAACCCAGAAAAAACTCTTTGTAGTTTAATCTCCAGCAATGAAGTCGTTTCCTAGTTAGGGCTCTATGCTAAACTAGGCAAGCATCTCATCTTCAACAACAGATTCTCCAGTCAAAAGAAATCAATTAGGACTATTACATTGTTCACTCATTTAAAAAAATTAATTGAACTTTTTTTCTTCATACATTATATTTTTATTTTTTGGGTTTTGGGGACTATTTTGTTTTTTTAAAGTTTTTGGTATATCACAGTGCTAATGCACAAACAAATACAGACAAAATCGTGTTGTCCTTTTTTTATATGTTACCTTTCGTAGATGACTTACCTTTTCAATTTCCGCACAAGATACCCACTCTCCCGGTAACAATTAATTCCCGTGCCGAGGACTTCATGGTCGGACAGTTTTCTGGTGTTGCAATAGTAATCAACGTCGCCAGAAAATCGTCTCGACTGGTACAAAGGTAATGATGCCCTGTTTGCTTTTGTCGCGTTAGGATTCTGTTGCGGTCATGTATGTCGGTAAGCATGGTGGTCCTCACGGCCGTCGTTTTTTTAATTTTGTGAGCCCCTGCCTTTTGTTTTGGAAACGGTCTACGCCCCGTCACTGGGAGACTAGCAATGTCTTGTGCTGAATTGTCAAGGAAGTCACTACAAACAATTGCTTTTTAAGTTTACATTCATTGTGTTGTATATTGTTATTTTTTATATGTATATGATGAACAAGCGCAAAAATTTTATGGGAAGTGGAAGATTCGTTAAGAGTTAAGATTTTCAGTGACATAGATTTTCTCTTCTTGGTGTTTTATTTGAAAGGAAAAGCATGATTGTCTTTTTCCAGTTTTGTTACTCAATGCATTTTATATTCACCAAAGCTATTTTGTGTATATTTTGATAGACGGTCATTTGATTGTTACAGTATACCTTTCCCATAACACAATGTGAAGAGAAATGTGGGAAATTAGTTGATATATAGTCCTGATAGATGGACAGCTTTGTTCTTAGAAGTAATTGACATAATAAGGCAAAAGTTTTGGTTGTCCGAGACCTCGTCAAAATGATTTTTTATATAAGTCACCATTTTGTATTGTTTTTCTTACTCGGAAAGCATATTATATTTTGCATCAGTCTGAGTAACATGAGTATTGATAGTTACCACCAAAGCTCATATGTGGTGTAACTTTCCTGGTGAAATCTTTCCTATACAGTATACTAAACAAACTATCTATGTCATACGAAATTTTTTTCCTTTGTGTATAAAAGTTGAATTATTATGCTTATTTTGTTCATCATTATTGTCACCTTTAATTGTATCATTGCAGCTTGAGGACATGTCAGAGGGAATCTGCTGTTCTAATTGCACTACTCAGTGATCATCAGCCCTGTTGAATGTTGCAACTACCTTTTTCCCCTGTTTTGGTTGAAGTGTTGGGCATCACTCTTCCTTTTTTGAAAACAAAATTCTGACGTCATTCAGTTTAGATCTCACTGAGTTAGAGGTAACTTACTTTGATTCTAAACTAACCTTTAGGCACACAAAAAAAAAAAAAAAAAAATACTAGTGATTTGACCCAGTCAAAATAAAGATTTTCCTGGTGAGTGCACAAATTGAACTGGATTCCCATTTGACATTGGTGATGTACTCTTGTGTATCATGTGCATTCCTTTGGTTTTTTTTCATAATAAGTATACTTGATACATGCAAGAAGTGTATGTAGGATCTTCCAGGTTTTCTCTCGAGTGCACAATTGTGCAAAATTTTTGTATTAGTATTATTGCTATGTGTACTGGTCACAATATAATTGAAATGTGTTGTAAATTTTTGTTGAAACAGAGTTGATTTTTATAGTAACCACAAAGGTCACCCCTTGTTCTGTGGGAAGGTGAGCAATAGCATATGTTTTTGAGAAGTCTACCCATTCGTTTTTTTTGGGTTGTCGAAGGGGGGATATGTGATATGTATCACATGGTATCACATTTAAATCCCTTTACAACTGCACCCATTCATCGTTCCCACGAAAAACAGAGCCCAGAAAGCGAGCGTGAGCCCCGGGAATGCAGCGTCTACAGAAAATGCGGATGACCAACAGTTTTCCCAGAGAATAAAATGCAAATGAAGCAACGAACTTTTTCAACCGCAAGAACTCTAACGGAAACTAAGGCACGTGGATGCTGGCGAGCCCGCTGGCGAATAGGGAAAGCGGAGGTCAAGGACTTGGCTTTATGGGAAGGAATTCGGCGCGGTCTCCCAGGAAGTTTTGTGTGGCTTGTGGATTCCTCGTTTTTTTTTTTTCTCTGTCGTCCACATCGAAAAGCAAGTGTTGCGAGCTCGGGCACTCGGGTTTTGGAATCGCAAAGATGAAGCAAGGAGGTTGAATCAGCGAGCGCCGGGTAGGACCTCCGGGACCCCGGACGGCGGCGAACGGACCGAACGGACGGTGACAGGAGCCCGCAGAAGCAGGGTTGGAGATATCGCTGGAGCCCCTCGAGTCCCCGGGCAGTGAGCAGCGGGAAGCTGGAACAGGCTGCGGAAACCACCGTTCCTCCTGAGCCGACTGACGATGACTATTACACGAAGTAACTTTTAATTCTCTAGCGTTCCCTTTTCTTCCTCAATTTTTAGTTCCCCGTGCGAGGAATTACAAGAACCCTTTTTGCTCACAAATTCCTATTTTTAGCCCGAGAGGAGGGTTAAACACCCACTCAAATCAAACATGCGAGAAATGTTTTGTGCAGTGAATCATATGTTAACCCTGGTCAGAGTGGGGTGGCTTATTGCGGGTAATGCGAAGAAATCAAAGTATGGAAATTGTTTTTGGTTGTAAACGAATTCTGAATATATAGTAATTTGAGTGTTCTTACATGTGAAACATGTCATCCTTTGGAAATGTTAAAAATATTAGTATCGAAATTGCTTTTTGGCATGGTCAATTCTGCATATATAGTGAATTGAGTTATTTTATGCATATGTGAAACATGTCATCCTTTGGAAATGTTAAAATAATAGTATGGTAATTGTTTTTTGGTGTAGACAAATTCTGAATATACAGAGAATTGAGTTTCTTATGCATATGTGAAACATGTCATCCTTTTGTAGAGTGTTCTCCATACAAAGCCCAAACTGCTGCGATACCCATGTTTTGTTTACCAAGAAGTTACGCTTCCAACTAGTACTAATGTTTCAATGGGTGTATTTTCTCTATAACATGTTTCAATAAATTACTTGTTTATGTTTCCCCCAAGAAATCCATGTGTTTTTCTGAATGATGTGTTTTATTTTGCTTCTATAATTTATCTTTTCCCTTTCATACTCCTGTCAACGTCGGGCGAAAAAGATATTTAATCTCACTTATCCACTGATGGGAATTGGGGATCGTCCTGTCCTTTCGGGACATTTACTACGAATTACACCATGAGGAAAGTGGGTGAGATACTTATTTTTAGTTTCACTCCAATCCATTAAGTTTGTTTTGCAAGAGCATCCTTACTCAATGACTGGACCCCTCTTCACAGCAAATTGTTTCATGTTTTTGGACCTTGGGTTTCTTCTGAGAGAGTAGGGGCGAACCAAAGTGGTTATTTGCGGGACGCGACGAGTTTCGCTCCACCTGAGAGAGAATGGGCGAATCTGGTGTATTTTTCTCCACCACAATTCGAAAATTTTACTTTCATGCTACTGAGGAATTTCTGCAAAACCTAATTGCTACAGAGCTGATTTTTCTAAAACCTGATCCAATGACATTGATAACTGTGATGGAATAAAGGTCTATACGTCTTACTGTAAAATATTCCTTTGACTTTGAATTATTTTGCAAATCCTGCTTTCTACTCACATGACAAAGAAAACAAAGTTTTGTAATAAGGTAGTTTTATTCTATTGCGAAGAATTTTTCAACGCTTGCTTTCAAGCAGATCAGCAAATATTAGAAAATCTTCTGCGTCATCGTTGATAAATTTAATAGTATCTGCTCCCTCCCGACTGACTCCCCCCCCCCCCCCCCAACCTTTTTTTTTAAATTTTACTTTCCATGCTACGGATGAAAATTTTCAAAATCTGCTTTTATGATAGTGTGAGGATGAAGTGTGCTTCCATACTGTTAAAGAGTTTCTCGAATTTAGTTTCGTTACTACTGAAGATTTTTTGCAAGGCTTGCTTTGATGAAATAGTGCTTGAATTTTATGTATGTTTAAGTAAAGTAGTGAAGCAAATACCAATGGAAAGTGTGAATTATCTTTAGAAAAAGTTTTCGGTATTGAGAATATTAATTTTATTTTACCCTATGTTCTATGTTAAAAATTTATTTTACATTATTTTTCTTTTGGCAAGTATTTTAATAAAGTGTAAATACCCGGGCTTCTATTTCTCTATATCAAAAATTTATGCATCCTTCTTGCTTGCACAAAATTATTCATTCAAGCAAAAGTGCCATTTCTTTTTCTGAAGTTTAACTCATAATCCTTCTGAAAAGAGAGAAAAAAGGTTAGTTACCTGTAAATTTTAAATGAAAACCTCTGCAAATATTGCAGACATCAGAAAAAAAGAAGGTATCATTTTTCACAACCTTAAAATGATTTCTTACCCTTGTTTCTGAGTTACGGCTATTTTTTTTTTTTTTTTTTTTTTGTCTGAAAGCTAGTTTATACGAGAATAATAAGAGACCACAGTTCATTTTTTCCCAAAAAAAAAAAAAAGTGTTAAGAAAATAATATAAAAAAGGAATTTCAAGTTGCCAGCCGTTTTTGTGACCGAAAGTAAATGAATAAACTGTCAAAAGTTTTGCTACTATGCCACTCTTTTGAGCATTTTCTCCAGAATTAAAATAATAATAAATGAAGAAAAATAAAAATAAAAAATAAATAAAAATGAAATAAAATAAATCAAATTCTAAAAAGGTAAACCATTAGTATTTGCATTCTGCGACTGCTTGAAAGCAATTTGTTCTTGTCCATGCCAACCACGTGATTGGTTTCCCAAAAGAGCACATTATCTTTGTTTACATCTAGTCTGTTGCTCTTGTAGACACAGTGAAGTGTATCTCTTTCAAAACATTTTCAAGACGTTTCTAAGAGATTTGTCCAACAGGGTTTTTCATCAAATATTTCAGATAATACAGCACGTTTTTGAGCAACGCTTTTGCTACTGTACCATCGTGATTCCATTAGGCTCCTTGTGACTCGAAAACCCGTCTATGCCCATTTAATAGAAACTACAAGAACAACACCGCTTAATTTGCATATGCGTACTCAATTAAATACTTGCTTTGTAGCACTTCAATGGCATTAGCATTAACCCCGACATAAGGTGACTGAAATTAGCTCTGATCAAAGGAAATGTACATATGCACTGCATGAAGACCTATGTATTTTGCCATTTATCATTTCCTGCAAGGCATTGAGGTTCAAATCTTCGTATCATTGCAGTGGCATTCAAGTCTCCCGATCCGTGTCATTCGCTCATTAGCAACCTCGCCCTGTTTATAGCAGGCAACAAATAGGAGGGCAGTATGGAATTATATGGTACACTCGGTAAGTGTTTGCTTATCAAGTCCATGAATGGAGGAAGCATGTGCTGTGCAAAGCTCATGATGAATGTGTAAAGACATGCTGAAATGAAGGGTGGGTTTCAGGGTTCTGTTCGATTTCAGCATTTTTTACAGTGAAAAGTTTCAGCGAAACAGGTACAGAACAGATGCCATCAAAAACAACCTTTATCTACTTATATTAAAAACTGAGTACCTTTCTTTCTAACTATCTTTCTTTCTATCTTTTTTTCTAACTATCTATCTATGTCACGCTTCTTTCTCCTGAACGCCAATGAACTGAAAGTCGAACCAGGTACCGATAGATAGGTAATTTATATAATTATACGATTTTAATTAGCGAAGATATCAATTAATAAGTAGTCAAATTTAAAGCGATTAAGCCTAATAAATGAGTAAATATGAATTCCATTGTTGCAAAACGTGGTTGCTATGAAGCAGTAATAACAATGATAATGAGAATTTTGAATGAAGGTTTAACTAAATCAAACACGAAACTCATAAGTAAGGCTCGACCGATGCATCGGCCAGGCCGATGCATCGGCGCCGATGGTTGAAATTTTTTCAATCGGCCATCGGCATCGGCCGCCGATGCTAAATTGGGAAAAACATCGGCCCATCGGCCTCGAAAACATCTAAATGCCGATGGCTGGCCGATGTTTAGACAAAAAAAAAAGTTTT
>JAXGGA010003589.1:0-100104 GCA_038373865.1 Uloborus plumipes
CACTTGGCGATATCTCGCCAAGCTTTTGGTCACCAAGTGTTTGACGCCAATTTGGCGACATATCGCCAAGTTGGCAATAAATTTAGCGAAAAAAAATTTTTTTTGGGTTCAATTTGGCGCTATTGGCGATATTTTGCGAAAAATCTACTGAATGATGTTAAAATCGGCGATATTTAGGAGATTAATCATTGTAAAACATTTTTTTGCATTGTTTCGTGGCAAACTAGGGATGCAAATGTTTGAATTGTTATCTTACTCACTTTAAGCACTATTTTAGCACTTAAGGCATTACTAAGAAATTTACACGTAAAAGGAAGTAGTGTAGGGTCCATACCAAATTTTTATATCATACTTTGAAGGAATTATAGTTGAATTATAACTAAAATAGAGTATTTTTTCTGCTATATCCATTTTTTACAAATGAATTTTTAATTTTATACCACGGGCAAAGCCGTGCGGGTACCACTAGTGACAAATAAAACTAATAGGATGAATACGAATGATGTTTGAAGTTAAAAACCAACGTAAGTAAATCAAAATTATGAAGAAAACTTTACTTACATTGGTTTTTAACTTCAATCATGTTTCAGCACACATCTTATTTGATCATTTTTCATGTAAGGTATTATGTTGTTTTTAAAAATTATTATAAATGTTTTGTTTTGATAAAAATATCTTGAGCTTTTCGTAGCGTACATCTTTAAAATCAGAGAATTTCCACGTGTCTTACGTGCATAAATAAATCGATTATTGCATGCAACAGCTTGAGATAGAAACATAAAAAAAATCATTCTAGTTTATTTTGTATGTTTAATCACAAGCGTTTGTTGTTGTTTCTAATACCACTCGGGTATCCGAGCCCGAGTAGATGAAATCTACTGGATTTAAGGCAGTATAGGTACGCTGCTTCCGTTTTTACGAGCACCATTAAGGTGGAAGACCGATTTAGCTCAACACACATGCCATAAGGACCCATTTATAGGGTAGGTATCCATTCACACACAGAAAAGACAATGACAGGAGAGAGAGAAAGTACGTCCATGCTCCAGCCGGGATTTGAACCCGGGGCCACCGCATCACGGTCAGGCGTCTCTGACCACTACAGAAGGTGGCCGGCCAAGCGTTTGTTACGACATAAATTTGATCTGCAAAATATCCGAAAAGAAAGGAGATTCCTGATGAATATATGGGGCAGCAATATTTTAAAAAATGTACACTTTAAATGCATTGTAAATCAAAATGTATTAATTAATTTAATTGCTGAAAACAAAACAAAGAAAATGTAAACATGAAAAATGCATTAAATGCTTGATCAATAAACGGTAAACTTTTAGCTGTGTGTTCAGATGAAGCAAAACATATTAGTTTTGAATTTTACATCAAAAATTTATATTATTTAAAAACTCTGAGATTTGAATTTAGTAAACTATTTTTCATAAAAGTATTGTCGTATAAGGGAGCTAAGAGTTACAAAGTCATAGAACATATTTCAATATTCCTGAATGCTAGAAAAGTGTTAGAGCTATTCGAAAGAATGGGAGCTTCATTTTGTATTCATTCTTTACTATCTGATTAGAAATTACTCTAGAAAATTAATTGGTTTACAATTCACATTCTTATTAGACGCGTTATATAAGAAATCTAAAAGATGTGTGTTCCGCGGCAACGATATTTGTTTCTTAATTTTTAGTAGCATTCGATATTAGGAATCCTTATTTGTATATACGTAATTGAGAATTGGCTTGTAATTGTTTTATAAAATAATTGTTGTATGCGTGAGGTTGTAACTTCAAAATATTCGTTGCAGTATTTTTAAATACGCAAATAAAAATTAAATTTTTAAGAGTGTTTCCCCAAATATTTAGCTGATTGTTTTTTTTTAAATAACCGACGGTATCTATTCGACTGTAAAAAAATCATGCTTAGTTTAAATTTAAATGATGCACAATTGATAAGTTTGGTACCTGTTATGCGAGAATGAACCTAAAACATTTTGAGAATCATGAACAAATGATTTCAAGCATATTTTGTATTTTGAGCAACGTAATTTTATAGGTTGTTCTTCCTGATCTGGCGGTGTTAAGAATTGCAGTCTTCGACGAAAACGGGAAAATGTTGGGCCAAAGAATTTTACCATTGGATGGTCTTCAAGCAGGTACGAAGTCACATTTTAGTGTAACAGTAGTTTGAAAAAAATATCTTTGTATTTATAAATTTCATCACACTAAATGTAATTTTCTAAATCATTTTTTTTAATATTTGAGTTTAATAAAAAAGTTTGATCCTGATGTATTTTTAGGCTATCGTCATGTATCATTGAGAACTGATGGAAACTTTCCTTTATCACTGGCTATGCTTTTTATTTGCATTGAACTCAAAATATACATTCCCGATGGATTGGGAGGTAAGAATTCAAGCGCAGTCTAATTTTCGTGTTCTATTTTCGATTCCTTCAATGGGAAATTCCATATTGAAAAGAAAAAAACACACCAACTGTTGCATAAAAAAATAGCCTGCAAAGACTCCAAATATGTTAGATCCTTGTTGTGTTGCTTGAATTTTTAGAAGAACAAAGACTCCACTTTTATAAAATGCAGTTAAATTTTGCTGATTTCCAGAAACAGTACTGATACGATGTTTTTTTTTTGGCTCCTTAACCCTTTAACGGGCGCAAGTCGTTTTCTTCAAAAGTTAACATTTTACAAAATAATTAGAGAAATAAAGCTTATTTACGGAGTCAAAAGACATTTTTTTTCAATTTTGTTGTTGTGGCTATTGTTTTAAAGAGGGGTGGTAACATATTAACTACCGCCAAATACACCCAATCACATTTTACTTACATATTCAATAGAAAAAATAACACATATATTCGCAATACAAATAAGCAATGTGCATTTTTTTAAAGCTATTCATTCTTAGTTATTTCAAAATTAAAAATATATTTATTACACAGGAAATGAGTTCTAGAAGTACTAAATGCAATGTAAATTGACAAAAGTATTTTTAGTTTTGCTGATGGAACATTATGAAACATAGAGCAGCGCACAATGGAACATTATATATTGAACATAAAACTTTTGTGTGTTTCTAGTTCGTTTTAAGTTCTAGTGTGGTGGTAAGATATTTACCTTCGCCTTAAAAATGGTTAACGATGTTTAAGTTTTCTCTCTGGACATCTTCAAGCTTTAACTGCACTCTATAATAATAGAGACCATGCTCTTCATAAAGTTCGTCAAATAAAACAAGGATTTAACATTTCTTGTCTTTGTAAGCTGTTTTGTGTAAAACTGATGCGTACGTTAACATGGAATTGCCCCAGTGTTTTCATGAAATCTGTTTTATAGTCTGAAAGAGAAATCTCTAAAGTCAAAAGATGGGGTCTACAATGTCTACAATGGGGGGGGGGGGTGTCATAAAATTTTTTAAAAATTGTTCTTAATATCAATATGATTGTTTTCTTATATTTCCATTATGACAAAGGATTATAGCGTGGCTCAGATAAGTCGAGCTATGAACTTGACAATTTTTACCTCATTTTGGGGTTAACAGCGTTAAGTTGAGCTGGATTACTTTAGTGGTAGCTTTGCAATAATATTCCAGCTTTAATTCAGGCCAATAACACGGCCCTTTTTACTGAACTTACCAAAAACAGTTGAACATTTTCCAGGTCATAACTTAACTTACCTGAATCGTACTATATAAAATTTAGAACATCTGACGAAACTTTTTGATACAAGTTTGTTATAAATTAGCGAAAATATATTTTAGAAAGGTCAGTTTCTGGTGCTGGAGAAGGTTTTTCCATTTGATTTTGGGTTTTATGTAATGATGTGGAGGAACGTTGATAACGTAGATCCGCGGATGCGGATCATTAGTGTCTAGATATATGGACATAAATACGGTCTTCAACATTTTTACTCAATTAAATCTCGATTTGGGTGCAAAATTTGAGACAGAAAGTATTCTCGTAATGGCGAAAGCACACCGTCTTTTTAACCTTTCTGCGGGCGCTAGTGTGAGAGATACACTCAGTAGTGTGTCAGCTTTTAAACTTGAGCTTTTTTTCTCTTTTCATAGATCTGATGGATGCTCTGTCCGATCCTAGAGCTTTTCTTTCAGCACAGGAAAAAAGAGTTGCTCAGATGAAAGCCATGGGCATTGAGGAGTCAGATGTGCAGACAAGTGGTCTTCACTTGGGAAGTGTAAAAGCAGGTCGTAAAGACGACGATAAAAAAGGTAAGGATTATTTGAAAGCAAAACTACAAGAAGTTGTCTTACATTGTATATTATTTCCAAAATTTTAATATTATGGGTCTGAAAAATCTAATTCATCCTGTTTGGAAGCATTAAGGGGCGGTTTTGCGGAACCTACCAGTTTTATTGCAAAAATAAAATAAAGCAACTGAACTTATGGTTCTTTTCTGCTATTGGGACATGGCTCATAGAGAGCATACCAGTAGCACATTTGGAGAGGGGAAAATAGGCTGAATATGATTGAATCACGCAGGAAATAATAAAATGGCTACTTTTTATGAGCTCACAAGGGCAACCAGATTTTACCTGAGAATAGGTGGGATGGGGAAGGAGGTGATCACAACAGTCCAACTTAATTACCTTATAAACTAATATATTAGTATCATCAATTGTGAAAACCGAAACTCTGGCGATGGAAGTGGACCTGCCATAGTGTGAACTTCCGATCAATTAGGTCCCGATAACAGAGAAAAATGTAGAATTAACTATTTTGTTCGGATTTGTTATAGGAGTAATAGGTACAAAAACTGAGGTTAAATACTGCCATTTAAAGTATCTCTCATCGGCGGCAATATAAGCAGATACCAAAGAACTCATTTTGGCTCCAGAGGCTGCAGTTTCACCTTTATTAGACTGGAATATCCAGAACGAGGTTAGAGGCAGTAAACTATGCCGCGTTAAGTTCAAATTTGACAACCAATCTAAAGGGCTCACTACCTCCAGCCCTGTTACGTCTATTCCAGATTGATAATTACAAGCAAGAGGAAACTGCAACGTCTGTATTTTGTTACGAGATGGTTGGTATTTGCCAGAAATAATTATTGATTAAAAATATAGAAGTTATTCTATTTCTTTCTGAAGTACTAGTATACGGTTAGTTTATAATTGAATCGGCAGTTTGAAGAAGGGGACGAAGACCAAAATTTCCAAATTGGGTTTTTTCGTGATTGTGTATCTCCTACTGTGGATACACATGTTTGTGTGAAAAAAAGAACAAAAACCAGGTTAGTTTTTGTTCTTTTATTCTCACTAATATGTGTATCCACAGTAGGAGATATACAATCACGAGAAAACCCAATTTTGAAGTTTTGGTCTTCGTTCCCTTCTTCAAACTGCCGATTCAATTGGTGTGTGGTAGCATATGAACATTATAATCAATAATGGCACATCTTTGAAATTTTCAAAATTAGAGTTTAAATGTACATCGTTAATTTAGACTACAAAGACCGAAACAACACTACAATTTTTTCCATTAGATTGTACAGTTCGTTAATAAGGCGATTAAAAGGCGATTTGGCTAAGGTATTGAAGACAGCTCGTCTTTTTTAAAGTTCTTAGCTAATTAATTTTTTATTTCATTATTTTTTTACCCACACCAGAAGCCAAATAGCCACTCATGCAGGGCCTATTCGCAGAGTCATTGATTAGGAATGAAACTTGGAGGAAGTTTTACTTGCACTAGTTGTCATTAACTTACACGGAGGTTCTTTGACCCTCTGATATCGAGCCTGTGGTCCATCAGTCACGAGTAAGGTGCTTCAACCAAACTGGCTGCCTCTGTTCAATTCGCATAACTAAAAACATCTATATCCATGATTTCGTTTTTCTAAGATGTGCTTTAATAGTCGCCAGAGAGCGATATTATTAATTCCTAACATTTTTTGAAGCATAATTGTAATTGGATAAAAGCTTTCTCTTGACTTCATAATTACTTTTTTTTAAAAATAGATGAGTGCAAGTTAGACCCAATAACACTAGAGATTCTGAAAGAAGAAAAACCCTATCAGAAACTGAAGAAAAAGCACGTTAAGGAATTCAGTGCTTTGATGAAGAAACAACAGAAAGAAAAATGTGCTATTCAAAAGCAACAATGTAATGCGATTGAAAAGTATATGAAAAGCAATAAGCAGTAAGTTATTGAAAAATTGAGTGTATTATTTACGAATAGCTCATATTTTGTAGTTTTACTATTTTGTCAGTCATGTGAAATCTTTTGTAGTTAAAACCAAAATGGATTTGCGTCAAAAGGTCTGATTATAATCATAAGATATTGTATTTATTTCTAACAGAGTTGATGTGAAAACCGATGCCAAGCTTAAAGACTTAGTGGTGAATCAAATTCAACAATGGTCCAGTTTGACGGAGAGACACAAGATGGAGGAGTGGGACATGCTGAAGACGCATGCCAGCCAACAAGGAGAACTTCTAGATAAGATCATGAATCTGGCTCAGATGAAGCAGATGAGAACGCTGGACCAAAAATTTGACGGGTAATTCTTTTAAATAATTGTCACTCCGTCAAGAATCTCTGTCTCAATTACGGAATTAGTTAATGCGAATGCAAATTGACTGACTGAAATGATTTCTCCAATTTGTTACATCTCGCTACTTGCAGCTGCTAGTTCAAAACGATGACAGTGATAAATTATGGCTTAATTAAAAGAGAAAAGTGTACGAATGGTGTGAAAAAAGTTGTGAAAACTTACCTTGACGTTTTTTTAGGACCTTGACAGAATTCATTTTCTCTTAACAGAAATTGAGTCATAGTTTCAAAAATGTATTTTTCCCATACATTCGACTCATATTTAGTTCACATTTTAGGAAGAGTTTCCCTAAATACTAATAACTAAAATTCTATTTCTATTAATGACAGAATTTTGTTTAGTTTCCTATTAATGGAATTGAATTCACTGAAAAAATATTTTGTTTAAATCTCAGTTTTTTCTTAAATTAATAGTTCATACATGGGATATGATTTTTTTTTTTTGCCTTTTTGCAAGAATCTCTGTTCGATATAGTTTGATTTATATTTGAGAGAAGGTTTTATTTAGTTTCATTAAGAATTACGTAAATATTGAAGAAGTAAAACAAAAACTTTTAAATTCGCATTAGGATACAATTTATATAAAATTTGATTTAATTAATTTTTGTCCTATTTTTTTTATAAAACTAAATTTTGTTTTCGTTAATTTGAAAGTGTTCCGTCAGCTATGAAATCGTACATAATATTGATTTCCGGCGGTTAACTAAATTAGAAATATGCGTTGAGTACTTCTATTTTTTTGCAGTGAAAACAAACAAATGAAAACCAATCAGGCTAAGATTTCTGTTGAAACAGCAAAGGAAGTTGCAGGCGATAGAACATTGAAAACAAAAGCTGATAGAGAAAGGTAAGTTATTAACATTGAGCTTTTCCCTTTTTATGCATAGTATGCACTCACTCTTTGCTATACATCCAAAATATGAATATAGTTTCCTGTAATGTACATCATTTTCTACACCATCTAGTTTATCCTTTGATTAAATCTCAAGCATTATTTTAGAAAAACGAAGAAAACTTCTATTAAAGAATGACATTTTGATAATTATTTTTAAGAATTCCATATGGAAACAATTTTGAGTTAAGTTGTAAGCCGTGCTGATTTTATTCATGCGGAATTCTCAGTTATGAACCGAACCATTGGAATAAAACTTCGCTTTTTTTTGGGAAAACGTTATACAGAATTCAATCGACTCTAACTTTTTTCCTGGTCTCAGTAAATACACTAGATAAACTCAAGCAGGCCTTTAATTACTAAATGAGTAACGTTAATACACTAATACATTACTTTTAGTCTTTAAAAAACTAACTACCATTTAATTCTATTTTTCCGAAGGCCCAGTTAAATTTTGTTCTTCATTTGCATCACTTGAGTGTATGATGGAATCATAATTAGGTGAAAATGTCTCTTTTTAAATTAAAAACATAGCAAAAACTTACGAAATGAAATAATTTATTTCGAAAAATATACAGTTACAATTATAATGCCACATTTGTTCGATTGATGTCTACAATATATCTCTTCAATAAATTCGGATGCACTTTGTTAATTAAACAACAATGAAAACAGAAGACATGACAATGCGTAATGAGTGACATTTAAAGACCAGGTGGCAACAGAAGGGCATGTCCCTTATAATTTCCATCTTTACGGACCAAACCATACCCGAAATATCCAGGATGGTGAAGAACATGGGCTGGTTTAGCCAGGAAAAACGGTGCTGGATGACCCAAGAAAACGGGTGCTGGATGAGCAACAGGTGCTACAATGATTTTACCAGGGTGGCCTTTTGGTGGTGGGGCAGGGTGACCTTTTGGTTGTGAAGTGGGGTGACCATTGGATGGTGGAGCATCGGGCTTAGGGGTGGCCACTTGAGGTTCTTCTGGTTTTGGAGCTTCAGGGGCAACCGGTCCCTCGTAGGGTGAATCGATGACAACACCTGCTGGGGCGCTCTTTGCTGTTCCTTGCTCGTTAGTTTTGACAACGGCTCTGAATCCATGGTCGTCAGCAATGTAATCGACATGGCGAGATCGGCCGTCTATGTCGTTCAATGAGTAAAAGCCTTTTACGTTTCCGTTGGAGTCACCAGATTCTGACCTGGAGTTCGATGCACCTTTCTCATCTACGATGTTGTAGTTGAAGGCGTAGTTTCCCAATGACTGGAAGAAATTAAATTCTTACATGTTAAATTTATTTTTTTTTCAGTAATTTTTATTTGTTGTACTTTTTATGACAGTTTGAAGCTGAAAGATTTAGGTGAATACAATGTTTTGAATGAATTATACTTTCACAGTTGCAAGAAAAGTTTTGCTTTGATTAGAGTTTATTTCTTTGTACCGCAGCACCTAACCCGTACACACCATTTTGAAAACTTTCAACTTGCTTTTAGGCGCTTCTATTATTGTTTGAGTTTATAGATCCTGACATCAGACGGAGGAAAAACTGTGAAAAGGACTAGCTTTTAGTGATGAGTGTTTAAAAACAACAGACAATTTTTTTTAATATATTTTTTTTTTTCACTTTTAAATCTTTTTTTTAATGTTCCGAGCTTCAAGTATAAATTTGTATAAATTCATATTTTCAAGGTTTGAAAAGTTAAAATGCTCTTAATTTATTTTTAAAAATGCTTCAGAACCGAAGAAAATCAATTGCATTCATAAAAAATTTGATGATTGTTTTTGACTGATTTTCTTAGTTGAAATATTTCTTGTTTTACCTTCAAAATATTTTGTTCGGAACTGCATTTCCTACTTAATTTTTTCAAACTATTTTGCTGGTTCATGTAATATTCTATGTTATAAACTATTAGCAAAAATTCTTTATTTTGTGTATCAAAGCAAAACTTTAAATAAATAAAAAAATAATTAAATAAATAAATAAAGGAGATAAAAAATCATACATAAATTAAATAAAAAACGAAGTTGTTGTGATTTTTTTTGTCGAGCTACAGACCCATGTAGCACAAAAAAACGTTTAAACGTTTTATAAACGTTTTAATCGTTTGTCACAACGTTAATAATCATTTTACAACCTTTAAAAAACGAAGTGTGCTACTTGGGGAAGTTACTAAACTTAATGAGCCGCAATTAAGAAAGTTTCTTTTCAAAAGCCAGTTGCATGTTTTTATTTATAAAGCTACGAAATCATTTTCGAAAAACGTCAACCTTTGAGGTAAAACTTACAACATTCTAAAACTTACACCTGTAAAATTTTTCAAGATAACCAGAGAGATTAATTTGCTAAGGTGTTTTGTAAGGTGTTTTTGAAGCAGCACTTTTTAAAAAAACTAATATGAAATAGTTCTAGAATTTTTTTGCAAAAATTGATTTAAAATGCTTACCCAGGTAGCACAAATAACCTTTAAACGTTTTATAAACGTTTTTAAGCAGTTGTTACAACGTTAGTAACCATTTTACAACCTTTAAAAAACGAAGTGTGCTACTTGGGTAAATAATACTAACATTAAAAAAAGGTGCAAATTGAACTCAAGATGCTGAGAAGTCATAAAAAACCAGTCCAACTATAGCAGTGGTAATGGAAGTCATTTATTAAGATTCTATGTCAATAGTCTTCGTGGAAGGAAAGAATTATGTTGTCTTATTTCATTTCTCTTCTCTATCCATTACTGAAAATTATTACGTGTAGAGCTTCAATTGCTTATCTTTAATTAGGGCCATTTATCACCTAGTGGCTCGTTAAAAAAGTAGAAAGCCACCAAAGAAGCTTCAAGACGGCTCCTGTATCTAAGCTTTCAAATGGCTCTCGTCAACTTTACCCTTTGGATATTATTCTTTTTTAAATCTTTATCGTCCAAGAATGTGATTGGAAGCTGCATAAAATTATTTATGAGCATAGGATGGTTTCATTTACAAGCATGATCCGCTACATGTGTAGTTATTAAAATAACATATAGTTGGGTTGGGCAGCATATATCATTCAAACATTAATGCTGATAAAGATAATAATCTTACATCTTGAGTCCGTGAAGTGGTGCTGACTCCAGTGTTGAGGAGGACCGGGTGGTGTCCATAAAGAATAGCAGTGGCGTGGACAGCTGCTATCGAGGCACAGAGGAATGCAATCTGGAGGAGGTAGGTTTGAACAATGAATATAATGAAAAAAATGCGTAAATAAAGTCTTAGAGGCCTACTCCATGTCAGCAAAAAACGCGACAGAAACCGAAAATCCGGGTACTTTCCATAGAAATACCATTTGATCCATTTTACGTTTCTGCTTTACGCTCGCGTTTTCTGCTGATGTGGAGCAGGGCCCTCAGATGAACAATAAATTACTGAAAAAAGTTATTTTATACTGATACTGTGGAGCTCTTTCATCAGTGCAAAAAAGTGCATTCTATTGCAAACCGGGGAAATATTGACTTCAGTATGAGGTTGAAGAATAAAAAAAAAAAAATCGAAATGAAATTAAGTTGCTTAGAATAAAAATCCGTTAAATCTATCTCACGGAATCAGCTCCGGAGGTGGAACTATGGATCCAAAGGGGTTTTGACTTAAATACCCTTACTTTATCTTCACTTTTTGCTGAGATCTGGTGGTTTTTGATCTATTGCCTTTAAACCCTTGGTATAAAGGAGCATTTAAACTTATATTGTTTTAAATTTAAAAAAAAATCATAAAAAATGGACTTAATTTGTTTTGATTCTAAACGATTCATTTGTAGTTAAAAGCTCATGATGTAAGTAGTGCGACTTTAGTATTTGTTGTAGTTTAAAATTTAAAATTGATCGTATTTGGGTCAGTCAAGCCAGCTTATAGGAATGTTCGATTTCGCACCAAAAATACTCCATCAAGAGGAATGAGATTATACGGAATCAAAGTGACAAATCACAACGGTTTGGTAAATTGAAAACTTTTTACATTAAGAAGAATAGTCTTTAACAAATATTTTATCTCAACTGCAATTTATTTTTTATATCTAATGCCGACAATTTATTTCATTTCTCTAATTTTGAGTAAATTTTTTATCACAATACTGTTCAGTTTGATGTTTTCTTTTTTCAAACAAATATCCAAAACTTTACAATTATTGAAGAAAAACTTATAAATCTTCATTGACGAAAATATTACTTGTTGAAACAAACACGTCCGCTCAACTAGACGCCTAATACATTTTCAGACGATAAGGTGAAGAAGTAGAACTGAAAAACGACGTTCACGGTTTTAAGCTTGATGAACTTTTATATGTTATCAACAAGTTCCATCAAGTGGTGACAATGAGTAGCAGGTAATTTTTAAGATTAATTATTAATTATTATGAAGATTTGTTTTAATTATTAAATTAAACTTATTCAGTTTAAACTTATTCACTGAATTTTAACTTATTCACTGAATTTAAAATTAGCTCAGTTTGTAAGGCTTCATTCAATGTTTTGTTTTGAATTTAAGAAAGTTAATGCAAATCTACTAAATCAGTAGCTAATGAAATATTTAAGCTACTATTATATTATTAGCTTTATTTTATTAAAGTGATTTTTTACAGAATTTACTAGATGTGTTAAATAATTTATCTTTTTACAAAGTTTAGTTTTTGAATACACTACGATATACAATAAACTCTCGATTATCCGTGGAATAGGGTGGCGCGGGAACAGTGGATAAAAAAAATACCACGGATAATCCGAAAAATAGGTAAAAAGCGATATTTATGTATGCAATAGCTAAAAAAATGTCAATAACCCAGCCTATCATTTAAATTATGGCTAAAAATGACAACATTGAATGTTAAAAAGACTTTGAAAAGCTAAAAATGATCACTATCGCACAGTCTTCTTTCTTTCTTTTTTTTGCGTTCAGTAAATCATCACTCTAAAAAAGAAAACTAAAGTGTGAACTCCCCGTGGATAATCCGACTGCTGAAAATCCAGAGTTTACTGTATTAAGTGGATTGAAACAGAGGAGCATCCCGGGGGTGATGTATTAAGAGCATTGATTCCAGATATAAAATTTATCTTGATGGATTTTTTTCGCTAAAATGAAATAAATGAAATGTATCCAAAACCAGAATTATCTTAGATATTACAAGGAATAATCAATGAAAAAAATTTAAAGACTTCAATTTTTTTTAAACTTAAAATTTTTAGTTTAGTAACTACGCTTCGTGAACACACTGGCTTGTGGAGTCACCTAAAATTTGTTGGACTGATAATCAACTCCTTACATGGTGGTCACTTCAGATAAAGGCCAAAGATATACGTAACAAGAGCCAATTTAACAAATTAATAAAAATAAAAAATAAGCAGAAAATTATAAATGAAACATGTTTACCAGGCACAATAGTTCATCAAACAAATAAATTTGCCGCCGAAAATATTGGAAGCATTATCTTCTGGTAAAATATATATCTTATGGGTATCGGAGCAAACTATAAGATACTCGTGCAGAATGATAGTTAAAGGTACCGTAAATCAGGGTTACTTGGACCCACAAGAGGGCTACTTGAGCCCACAGTAAAATGATAAAATCTGGGTTTGGTACTAGCGTTAGAGACTGCAGAGGGCTTCTACCTAGTGGAGAAACGAGGAACTACGTGCAAGTCTTCAACTAGTAGCTACCAAACCTAGATTTTATCATTTTATTGTAGTGGGCTCAAGTAACCCCCCTGGGGTCCAAGTAACCCTGATTTACGGTATCCAATGATATGCAATTGACTCTTGCAGACTTATATAAAAGTAAGGGAAAAAAGAGATTAAACTGCCTCTACAACACAAGAAGCGATTTGGTGTTTTGCCAGCTCAATTACTGATATCAGCTTTTTAAAAAAAATCAAGTTAAGTTGGTCTTATTAAAAGCGTTGCTTTATATAAGAACCGAATATACACAAATAATAATATGAGAAAAATATATTAGTACGAAGTTTTAAATAACTCTACGAAGTTTTTTGAAATGAAGTTTAATTCTTTTAAAATTCATTTTCAAAATATTTTTTTAATCTCCTTAACCGACCTCTTATAATCAATATCTTTATATAGATATATAAGAAAAATAGATTAGTACGATGTTTTAAATAACTATACGAAGGGTTTTAAAAATAAAATTAAAGTTCCTTTAAAACTCATTTGCAAAATTATTTTTCAATTTCCTAACCGATCTCTTAGAATCAATATCTTTAGAGCTATTACGGTTTCTTTACAGAATAATCAATGTAAGTGAATTTAATACTAAACAAATGATTGCAACTGTTTTTAGAAGAACCAGGAATTAGAAACAAAATCTTGTAATAGAAGCTTACCTTTGCAATCATGATGGAAGTTTCCAAAATCTTCGGAATGATGCTTTCTGAATTTTTTCATTTTCCTTTTATACAAAACTTTGGAATGTTCCTGGCTCCGAAGAGATACCACCGATTCCCCCCCAGGCTAAGGATTATGGAAAAATCGCCTGCTCCCAACCTTGATGATTAATTCCCACTACTACTAACTGTTCGATTACGCCTTATTGCGTGGCACGTGTTGATCACCCCGCATTTTTAAAATGTCAATTCATTTAGTTGGACAACAGTGTGACTGCTTTAATTAAAAGCAGAGCGAAGGACGATGTTAATCTTCTATTTTTTTAAAGACGGAAATACCGTTTAAAACGGGCCAGATGAACTTTGAAGGACACATGATTATGTACGAAGAATTATTGATTGATTGGTTATTTAACAGAATTCTGTTGAGGTTTAAAAGAATTATATCTCTTTAACCAATTAAGCGTGTTTATTACAATGATACATAGTATGGGATGACGGGAAATTAATAGCCGAACTTAACGAATGAAATCCTAATTAGTTGTAAGCAGTTTTTCACCAGTTAAGTGGAAGGTTTATTTTCATAATTAGGGGATGAAAGGATCATATGATGCTTCTAGTTTGCTAGAAAGACATTAATTAGGTATTGGAGAATAGTTTAAGAAGTTTTAGTACTCACGTTTTGTACATAAATTATCTAGAAAAGAAACATTATATACTGTTATGGTAATTTTTTCTAAAGGGTTAATGTGTATTGATTTATTGCTTGTTGCAATATTTAAAGATTTTAATTCATATTTAAAGCTAACATTAATTGGTTTTAGTTAGAAGTCTTCTTAAACTTTATCAATCAATTTCAAAAATTCAATCGCTTAAAATTAACTATTAATTTTAGTCATTAATTCAAAAACTATTCATGAATTAATTTTAGAATCATCCGCAGAACAATCTCATTTTTTTAATTATCTCGTTCAAATTGATACTTTTTTTCAGACTATACTAACAGTTTAAGTGATTTTCATAGGCATGTGAATGATATTTAGTGTTCCAACATATCTCAAATCATCAGCATTTTAGAGTAATTCATCAGCAATTTATGTTAACTTTGTATTTATTCTGTCCAAATTTTCACAATGAACGTTTCATGGAAATTTTAAACCTAATGTAAAATCGCTTATTAGAGATGGGTTGTTTTTATAATGTTAAGTAATAAGAATAAGAAATATCTTCTGTAATTTTTAAATCTCTTTGGTAATCCCTGAATCCTACTCTTTTTCAGGAAATAATTTTAAAATCCAAGTCATTATTATCAGACATTTAGGTTTCTAATTTTTTTTAAAGAAGTTTCTTGAACATAAATCCGAATTTCCGAAACTTATAATGGTTTTTTCAAAGTTCATAAAAGCTATGACTAATATATAATGTTTATCCACGATGCACATTTAATGGAATTACTTAGTCTGTAGAAAGTCATTATAGTTTGAGGTTATTAGGTTTCATTTTTTTCCTGGAATTTTGATCAATTAGAATAAGAATGATCTCCTGAAATTTTAAAATCTCAGAGGAAATTCTTGAATTCTACTTTACTTCACAGATAAATTAAAAAAAAAAACAGTAATGTTTATTAAACATATCAGGTTTATTTTTTTAAAGAGTTAATTTGACATAAAATCCTAATTTTTGAAACTTCGCACGGTCTTTTAAGGAGTACATGAAAGCAACATTTAATATTTCATCAAACATTTGTGATTTTTAATGATTGATCAGAGTGTAAAAATGAACATAAAGGAAGCAACCTCTCATGTCAATTTTTATGATTCTTTCTATAAGCCTAATGTTATTACTTTTACATAAGTTTTCCAACTTATTAATTCCTTCAATAAGAAGCGTTAGATACCGAGTTGCTATATGATGGTACTTATAACAAGAAATCAAAATATAGAACTTTTTAATGTTCTCTTGTAAACGTGCCAAATTTCCCATTAACTAAATTTGATGAGTTTCGGTTACTAACTTTTAAGTTTGTGGAAGAATTTAAAAGTATATTGTAAAATTTTCTGAGCCTCAATAGTTTTAATGTATGGTTATGTGGAAAAAGAGAGAAAGCTCTTTTGTTTTAAATATTATTCGATACAAAAGTTTCGGTATTAGGGTCAATTAGGTCAAAGCGAAACAAAATTTAAATGTTTCAACTTTAGATCCTACCCTTTTGTCAGGAGAAAACTAGTGATAATTTACTCGGGAATGGTCGAAACGGACACAAGATGCCAAAATAAATAATAAATAAATGCTCAATGTTCATTTGGTTCAATTTCGGAGTAAATTGAAAATTTAGGGTGTCATTTGCGTGAAAATCTCTTACGATTATATTACTTCTGGTACTTCGTAGATGGTAATAAAATTCATTACAATTTATTTTTAAAAGCACACATAATTTACAATTTCAATTTCTGCTAGTATGTTTCATGTGTCAGATTAAGTAAAATTAAGTTTTTTTTTGACTGTTGAGTCATCTGTTAATTTTTCCGACGTAGTCTAAATAGTGAAGGTATTACTAACAGTTAAAGAATGACTAGTACTGTAAAATAGGTACCTAAGGGTTGGAAGGGGGAGGGGAAGCCCGGTTAAATTGCTCCAGCAAATGATTAAAACGCCGTGGAATTTACGTTTTTTACCCTTTAAAATTTTTTATTTCTGTTAAACCGTTGGTGGAATGAAAAAAAAGTAACAACCTTTTCAGTTAAAACTTTAACACAAATGGTAAAAGGTCAACAAACTTTGAATGATATGTATATGTTTAACTTTTAAATACTGGTAAAAAACATTAGAATGTATTTCAAAGGAATTTTTTACTTCTTAAGCATTTTGAGTTCAACCAAAAAAGATGCCAGTCGAAGCTAATACAAATTCTTTAAGGATCAAAAACAAGTAAAAATAACAGATGTCTTCTTAACTTTATATTAGTGAGAAATAAATTCGGCCCAACTTTTTACGCCACCTCTGTCTGTATTTTAATTAGGTTATTGTGTAAAACCTTATTCCCTCTCTATCTATTCTCTTGATGTTTAAGAAAGATCAGACAAAAATTTACAAGATTGTAAAACTATATACTACTTAGAAACATCGAAAATTGTAGAAACAATTCAGTTTTAGTGACGAAAATTTGTGGCACAAAGTTGCAGCATGTTTTTCTTATTTTAAGACTTTAAGATGACTTTGACATAGCACTTAAACAAAATAAAAGTGTAATCATCGGTTCCAGTTTTTGATCTTCGATTACATAGAAATATAGCTTTAAACTCTACAGGCATTTAAAATGTCTGGACGAAGATGCTTCCCACAAAACTCACGACAATGAAGAAAGAGAGTATGTGAAACACACACACACACACACACACACACACACACGCACGCACACACACGCGCACGCACACACGCGCACGCACACACACGCGCACGCACACGCACACACACACCACACCACACACACACCACACCACACACACACACACACACACACACACACACACACACACACACACACACATCGCATTCACATTCAAATTCCTTGTTCTCACAAAAAACGGTTGTAGGATCAAAAACAACACATCACGTTTTACAAGATTGTGTAAAATTTATTTGACATGCTATTATCACTTAGACAACGTAGCCTAAAAGGATAAAAATATAGTTTGGAATATAGTTGGGGCTCTTGATGATACTTTGTAAATACGTTAATGGCTGATTTAATGAAAAAAATTATAATGGGGCACATTTTGAACTTTTTATGAATCGACATTTTTCATTCGTATTTTGTACTTCGATTCGCTTTATGTAAACTCAGTCTTTTGGCAGAATGTTTTCTCCTCCTCAGCGAACAGCGATTAAAAAAAAATAAAAGAAAATAAAAGAGATCTAGTGCACTAGAGTTTTTACTGTAATTTTATGGTTACCCCTCCTTACTGATAGTGCTTAAAGTTTAGGAAGAGCACCTTGGAAAGTCAATGGGGGCTCGCTGTTCCAGAGTGCTCATTTTAAGCTTCCACCTTTTATGCGTGAACCAGCCCAGATTATTGGAATCAGATCTATCTCAACGCAAACATTTTCCAAGTCTTGTGATTCATTTTTTGTGATTCATATTAAATAAAAAGTTTTCAAAAAGTATCTCTAAGCCATCACTGAGCTCTTATAAATGTCATCGAAAACATAGATTCTTCGACATTTCAACAAGATTTGCAGAACGTCGCTATCAGTCTGCATCACATAATAGCCATTTATGAGAAACATATTAAGCCTGCCATAACTTGAATCCGGATATATGTATTTACTTTAAACATGTATATAAAGTTTTTGAACGTATAAATTCTTTTATAAAATCATTTTTTTTTGCATGTCGTTCAGTAATTGGCACCCTGCTTTAGCAACTACTGCAGACTGAGACAACTTTGCTGGTTTTAGAAAACGATGATATTTAACGCTCTATTAAGTTTGAAAGCCTGCTAATATATGAGGTTTTTATGAAACTGAAAATGCTAGTTCTATTAGCAGATTTTTTGAACATAATAGTGCACCAAAATAATATTGTTTTCGAAAACTGGAACAGATATCCCACTTGCTAAAGTGTTCCCGGTTAACGGCGCCTTCTAAAGACGTTTCTAGAATTGGAATTCAACAGATTTTAAAGTTTTCTGTGGGTAATATCTGTAAATCAGTTCGGAACAGCCATATTGATTAGACACAACATCTCTATCTAACGTACATAGGTAATACAAAGATAATTTTGTTATGTGACAATTTTTGTTACTTTCAAAACGTTCATCAGACTACATATGTAATGAAATGGCACTTTAATAAAATCGTCATATTCTGTACTCAATTAGCGCTAGATTTTTATAACTTTTAAAGGTCTGATAAACAATTTAATGCAGATTTTACAGCCTATTTAGGAGAAAAAATACTTGGTAGTATTTACGTAGGCTTGTCATGTTGCCATCAGAAAATGCTTTCAGAACTTGTGTACTATAACTGTTATGTTTGAGAAATTATTTATAGGCCCAAAGGCTTTGCTTTCTGTTTATAACAACAAGCTAAGTTAGGTTAATACTAAGTTAGGCTAAGCAAAAAAAAAAGTTATCTCATTTAGCTCATAGTTTCCCCACCAGATTATTGCTGTTTCACAGTTACTTTAATAGCATACCCAGGTAGCACAAAAAACATCTAAACATGTTTAATCCGTTGTAACAACGTTAATAACCATTTTACAACCTTTAAAAAACGAAGTGTGCTATATTTATTATGGAAACATGAGACGAGGATTTAATAGAATCTTGGTTGTCCTTATAGTTGCTGTCGTACGTGTTAATAAAACACGTACGACAGCAACTTTTATTAACACGACCGTGTTAATAAAAGCAAACTCTCTCGTTTTAAGAGGATTTTTTAGTGCAATTATACAGCGCAGGTTCTGAAAGTTTTACTGTCTCCTTTCCAAATTTCTGTACCTCAGAACCAGACTAACGTAAGTCCATTTTCGTAATTTTTCGGTAGAGGGGAAAAACGATGTATTCGACAATTGTTTTTCCCCTCTACCGAAAAATGACGAAAATGGACTTACGTTAGTCTGGTTCTGAGGTACAGATTTGTGCTTTATAACTCATTTACAGAGATTATGTTTGAAAAATTACTAACAGAACAAAGGCTTAAATTGCTGTTCAGTTCAGCAAGTTAAGTTAGGTTTGCATTAATTTAAGCTAACAAAGGTTAGCACGTTTAGCTAATGTTCTAGTGTCAGATGACTACTGTTTCACTTCTATTTTTGGAACTATAGATTTATTACGGAAATGAGAGATAAGGATTTGATGGATTGTTCATAGCTTTTACCGTGCATGATACAAATGTTCACGAAGATGTAAATTAAAAGAAATCATCGCGTTCTAGGAGGTTTTTTTTCTCTGTAAGTATACGGTGCAGTTTTTGAAAGATTTACTATCTTCCTTTCTAGCTTGTGGACAATAACTTTGTTACTAAGGTTATTCTTAAGAAATTGCTTTTAGACAACAACTTAGATTGCTGTGTAGCTTAACAAGTTAAGTTAGGTTAGCACTAAGTTAGGCAAAGCTTTACTAATGATTCTTCCATCAAATTATAACTGTTTCGCTACTATTCTAAGAATCGTAGATTTATTATGGAAGCACGAGATAAGAATTTGATTGATTGTTGGCGGCGTTAATAGTTTTTGTCGAACACGATACGCATATTCATGACGATGTAAAGCGAAATAAATCCTCACGTTCTAATAGGCGCTTTTCAGTGTAATTACACAGCGGAATTTTTGAAAGCTTCGATTCTCTATAAAAATGTCTATTTATGCTCACCCAACTCCTTTTAAAAATTCATGGCGACATCCCGAACCCAATGTCGCCTTTTCCAGCTTCCGGTTAATGACATGAAAAAAAGATAACAACCTTCAAGAGGTGTTCGTAAATTATGTGGAATAACCGTATTATTCTTTAATATATTATCAATTAAACATCGTTTAATTATCCGTTCGTGGTAAGGCAGTAATTAAGGTTTTTTATGATTTTATTTTTGAAGATCGTTTGTCTGATGAAATGTTTTCTTTGACGCGTATTTTCCGGGAATATTTTTTTCATTTATTGGTCGCGATCATAGATTAGCAGTCAGCATTTTCCGTCCTTCTGAAATTAACGATTGGTCGCTGCGTTCTTGCAGGTAATTACTCATTAATTATGCATGAAATATTCTGATTAAGAAATATTTTAAATATTTTGCTAAATGTTTGCTCAAGCAAAAGGAAATGCGTAGTTAAATTAAGTGCCAAAATAATACTTTATATTTCATGAGTGTATTTATTTCTGAAATTTTTTTTAAAACTGTGTTAAAGCCGTTAAAACCGTATTACTTTCAAAAGAGTAAAATGGGATTTTCAGAGGGGTAAAAATAAGTGTATGGTCTGGATCATCGCTTATTCGTGAACCAAAAGTATCAACATAATCATGTATATCAAATTTTCATTACAATTAATCTGTTATCATTAGCGATAAATAAAAAAAAAAGCTACTACTTTAATGTTTAGGTATAAACATTAAGCATGACGAAGAGATGTGCATTGGTTGAAATTGTACCAAACATTAAACTTTTTTTAGAACTAAGCAATATCAACATTCGTATCAACTACTTCTTGATTTAATGACAACTTGTTAAAAACAAATGAAACATTTTTCTTCGTTTGAATGATTAAATTTTGATTTAAGGTATATATTTTTGGTAATTTAACGAGAAAATGCAAGAACTAATTTTTTTTTTGGTCAAAACTTTTCCGTGGGCATTTTCTAATGTAGGGAATGTGGGGCAAAGTGAAATAGCAAGGCAAAGTGAAATGGTAAAATATTTTCACAGTTTGCAGTGCCAACTGTTTAACAATATTTTGACTGAGTTCCTAGACATACCGTTGATTTCTGCCAAAAAACTAGTATTGGAGCTTCAAAGCTCCAATAGCTTTAAAGATCAACGATAAAAAGAATGTAAGTAATTTTCAAAATTTGATACCTTTATTGTAATATTCGTGGTTTTTCAAAAATATTTCTTGCAATTTATAAAATCCTAAACTGTTTGTAATTTTCATTTTAACTGTTAAGTGAGATCTACTTATGTCCAATGCAGTCCTTATTTAGTTTATATTAGGCATTTTTTATTTTAAATGTTTAAAATGCAATTGCCAAATGCACGCGGGGAAAAGTGGATGGGGCAATGTGAAATAATTCATTTTGTTTGCTTATATATTTATTTACTACTAGCGGTACCCGCACGGCTTTGCCCGTGGTATAAAATTAAAAGTTCATTTGTAAAATAATTGATATAGCAAAAAAAAAAAAAAAGCTCTATTTTAGTTATAATTCAACTATAATTCCTTCAAAGTATGATAGAAAAATCTGGCATGGACCCCACACTACTTCTTTTTACGTGTAAATTTCTTAGTAGATGCCTTAAGTGCTAAAATAGTGCTTGGAGTAAGCAAGATACCAATTCAAACATTTATATCTCTATTTTGCCACGAAACAATACAAAAAAAAAAAAAAAAACGTTTTACAATGATTAATCTCCTAAATATCGCCGATTTTAACATCATTCAGTGGATTTTTCGCAAAATATCGCCAATAGCACCAAATTGAACCCAAATAAAAATAATAATTTTTTTTCGCCAAATTTGTCACCAATTTGGCGATATGTCTCCAAATTGGCGGCACGTACTTGGCGACCAAAAGTTTGGCGATATATCGCCAAGTAGTCGCGCCAATTCATATCACTTTTATCTGAATTGAAATTAACACTGATTTACTCCATAAAAAGGGGGAAAACACCCCCTTGGGACATTCGAATGCAACCCCAAGGGGAGATGCACAAAAATAAGCCAAAAGAGAAAATAAGAACAATTTTGTTGCACACAGAAACCAGCAGAAATCTTACCAAAGTTTAAAAGAAGAAGAAAGTTTCCTTTCCTAGTTTTAAAAACAAAGCAATACATTTTCCGAAATGAAACACTTTAAAAAGAGCATTGCAATATCGCAATTAACCCTTTAAGCGGTTTGCCCGTACAGTGTACGTGCTACCAGAAATTGGCCTCATCTGGTTTGCCCGTATGGCGTACGGGCATCGATATTTTCAGATTTCCTTTTCTGGTTTGCCCGAACTGTTCGGAAAATTGTAAACCTCAAAATTCACAGTAAGTGTGAGAGAAATTTTTGCATAACTTGTAAACCATTCTTTACTGCATGCAGAATGTACTTGGTAAAAGAAAATATTTCGGAATTTTGTGACCAAAAGTGTAAAATAAAAAATGTTATAAAAGCATTGAAAAAGAAAAATAAATTAAAAAATTCTTTATGTACTTATTCTGTTAAGTATGGTACTTAACTATATGCAATAAAAAAATATGCCTTTTTTGGAAGCATTTCTGGTAAAATAATTGACCGCTTAAAGGGTTAAAACGATATTTGGTTAATCTGTGCTTTGGCACCCCTTTCTCGCTAAATGGGCTATAGACGCGCCAGGAATGGTAACCCTGGCGTAGTTTCTCTCGGAGCTTTCAGCCTTGAATTCCGGGATTCTAAAAACAATTATTACAGCTCTCCTGATGATCGTAGAAACTTTGAAAAAACTTCATTTTATGCAGAAAATTTCAAGCTTTTGAATGACATAAGACTTGAAAATGTGTATGAAATATTTCTTCCCTATTTTATCGAATTTTCGCTAAGAATTAGAATAGAAAAAGAACGAAATAGAAGTTTCGAAAAATCGCTTCGTAGTGAATAACCACATGCTACAAACTAATTTTGAGCCAAATTTCATGAAAATCGACCGAACGGTTTTGACGCTACGCGCGTAATAGACAGACAGACAGAAGGAAGGAAGGAAAGAAAGAAAGAAAGAAAGAAAGAAAGACCTACCTTCAGCTTTATTATTAGTAGAGAAATCACGTACCTATTTCTTCAGTTAGTAACCTTACACATTCTTTTACTTGTTAATTTACTTATTTATTCATTCATTCATTGTTTTGTCATTCATTTATTATCTTATTCACTCATTTCTTTTTCTCATGTAATTATTAACTCATCTATTTGTTTATTCGTTTATTTCTCATTAGTTATTCATTTTTCCTTCATTTATGCATTCATTTGATGAAAATTACTGCAACTCATCAAATAGAAAATGTTGCATTTCAAAAAGATTGTATTTTTCACTTTGCCTCGTGGTTTTTTGAGGTGAAAAACTTCCACCTTTTTTTTAAGGCGCAAAATAACTGTTAAAAATGAAAAATTTATGCATTCATTTGATGAAAATTACTGCAACTCATCAAATAGAAAATGTTGCATTTCAAAAAGATTGTATTTTTCACTTTGCCTCGTGTTTTTTTGAGGTGAAAAACTTCCACCTTTTTTTTAAGGCGCAAAATAACTGTTAAAAATGAAAAATAATATTTCAACCATAGTTGTATTACAAAATAGATTATCCTTTTATGTACACTATTTTTCAGAACAAATTTTCAATTTCTTCATTTTGAAACAAGCATGCTATCTTAACTATTTCCCTTTCCCCCACATTCTCCTACTTACTATTTTAAGGGTATTAACGCTCAAAAAGTTAGGTACAACTGTGTTAAAGTGTTATGCAAGTAATATTGTGGATGAAAATGAGAAGTATTGATTTATGTGTGTGTATGTAACTGCATTAAAATAATAAAAGCGATAATTCTGATCCATTGTTTGATGGTATTTTACTACGTTGAAATAAAATAAATTCATAATCATTTGATTAAAATGAAAATTTGGAAATTTGTATTGCTGATTGTTTTCTTTTGCATTTTAAATGTCTTCTCAAAAACGTATGACGCTCGAAGTAAAGTATCTATAAATACCTAGTATAATTTTAAAATCGCTGACTTGCAGTTAATCTTTTAACTAGAAAATTGTTTAACTCACTTATAGCTCATTACTATGCCATTTGTATTAGATCGTGTTGTGTATATAAATCTGCATAGGAAATTCATCATTTGCGTAATCAGGGCTTGCTTATTGCATTTGGTTGCTTGATGTTGATATAAGGATCGATCGTCATTAATCTTATTGATTGTTTAGTTTTTGAAATTTGCAAAATATAAATCCACTGAATTAAAAACTCCCAGACATTCCAGAATTTCTGTCTTAATTTAAGAAAAAAAACGTTGAGTTTGAATAACATTTATTTAAAATTCTTATAAATGAAGCAAAGTCTAACTCATTAGAGTTAGTTAGGCTTCGAGTTTTGAATGCATTTGCTGCCCCCTTTCTTATATTTGGAATATATGTCTCGCAGATATTTCAGAGCATTAGGGCATAAAGATCCTGTTTTATTTTTTCTTTTGCATTTTATGATTTTCTTGGGTTCATTTTTTCTCGAAAAGAGAGTAACGTTTTTCAAATTATTATTTTATACTCGGGCAATTCCATTTTGAAATAGGCCGAAAGACATAAAAATGAAAGTCGTATGAATTAAAAAATGTTACTTTTCTAAAGTCTTAGAGTGTAGAGCAAACTAAAAAATAAGAAAATGTGCTTAATGTTCGCATTTTGTGTAGAAATTTGCTTTGTATGTGAAGGGCGTTAAAGAAATATATAAATAGAGTAATGTCACCTTATTTTCATCACTGATAGATAGAAAACTAATGAGGTAAGATGAATTATCGATTGGTTTTACATTGTACCAAAGTTTGAACAAAATTAAAAAGGATACTAAAATATTTTCACGCATTATTAATTGATTAAATGCAGTACTGGAAAATTGCATTAAATTTTGATATGTCCGTTACACAAATTCGTTATTTTTCACTTTCTGAAAAAAAATCTTGTTGGATTAAATTCTTCTATTTAATTTTCTAATTTCGTAGACATCCGATTGAAACAAAAACCTATCAGGAAAAAATTCATACATTACAGATCTTTTTATCCCATAACAGACGTAGCATTTTTCATTCCGCAATGGACGTATCAGATTCAGTAACAGACGTATCTTACTTAATGTGATAACTTATCCATCAAACTCCTGTTACTAAACTTGTATGTCAGATACATGAAATTGTAGTTTGTTCAGAAGGTTTGCAATCTGTTAAAATTGCATTCCCCGAGAACCAACTGGACGTTTTAGAGATGAATGTATAAATAACAGTTTTTCTATATGTGGCACATTCTCTAACTTTTGAGCATGAATTTTATGAGTCTGCTATGAATGAAGAAAGAATGAATGTGTTTCATATTCTGCATGAAGAAAATATCTATGAGCAAATGAAATGGTATCAATGGGAGAAAACTAGAGAAAACATTCGCATTAGAAAAATATAGCACAAAGGCAAATTGTGTTAGATGGCAGTAATGTCCTAAAAACGTTATGTTCCATACTTTTGTCCCACTCTTACACTAAACATAACGAATGTGAGTAATTTGAGAAGTTAAAAGAGCAAGTTAAGATGGATTCTACGAGATCCACAAGAGCTTTGGTTCAAACCAAGTTTTCAGAAAATTGTGTTATTGCATACCAGGAGGATGTGCAAAGTACCCATTAGACTAATTATCAGGTTCCAAGTTTTACAGTTGCAATGTTGCATGAAGATATAATGAAATCAAATGTGATGTGTTCACACTACATGCAGCATGATAAATACATAATGATTTTATTTTTCAAAAGGTCTATAAGGATTTTGTGTATTTGTATCAAACTGCCCTTCCCAATTCTATCGGCTAACAGCCGCTTAAAGGAATTGGTGAATAGCTAAAATACCATGTTTTTGTTGAAAACAAATCACGCAGTCGTATCGTAAATGACGTCAAAAGTTTTCCCAAATGTGCAAACATTGCATGCAGAAAGATATCGGATGATTCTTCATCCTAAAGCTCACACTTCTTGTATTGAAAAGGGGCTCCTTGTAGCCCCGAAACACGTGTCTGCAGTACACTTGTATATTTGTGCATTTTTAACGTTGGATTTAAACTCTACATCTTTCGCACAAAGGTATTTATTTTCTTCATAGCAGTCATCTTCATTCCAAAATGTTACGCTCTTATAGCTGGATAAACTTGAATGAAGATAGATTGGAATAATGAATGAAATGCCTTTAACTCATTTAGTACATTGCAATAAGACTGAAGCAAGTACTGCGTAAAATATTCTGTTATGTCAGCCAACAAATGATCAAATTAAATTTTAAAGCCGGAAAATCAGGAACCTTACTGAATTAGAACCTATACGGAGCTTTCAATATTTGAAGAGAAATCCAAGCCCTTCTGGTATACAAGTTATTTTTTAACCATCAGTAAAAGCGAAATAGTATAGTCTTGTGCTTCCGAAACCTTCGTTAGACACTAAGGGATTAGCGTCATTTGAATATATAATTTAATCCAGCATAATTTGCAACGATCTACAAGTAATTCATACAACTAAATATATTTATTTTAAAAAGTTCCGCTCTTAAATTTTATTTAGAATAAGTTGTAATAATAATTGTAAGGCTTTAGAACAAAATTTAAGTTACTTAAATTCCAACCATTCAGAACTGATACGTCGTTACGACATGTGCTCATATAAATGGGCCATTTACCCCTTTTTATTTTAATTCATTAAAATCTTGTAAAGCTATATGTTTTGGCATACTCTGATCGATTTAGATAAATTGCAAGTAAATTTCTTGCAAGCGTAGTTTCAGAAATTTTTGAGGTTTTTCTAAAGTCCAAAAAGATTTTCTCATTTGTGATATACGTTCGTTACGGAGTTAAAAAATTATTAAAAATATGCTTTCGAAAAATTGTAAAATGTAATTGCATACTATAGAAATCGAGCCCATGTTCTTCATAGACTGCATGCAATGAACATATAATTTAGGGTGTTCGGAGGGTGTAGTACACATGTCATAGATACAAGTAACTAAATCTATTTCTTTTGGAGCTATTCATTCTCGATAAGCCGATTTATTTTGGATAGTCTCTAGCTGTGAAGCCTAACCTGTGGTCCGAGGGACATGTGTGGCCCTTAGTTTGGTTCAATTTTAAGAATCCAAGACCATCGTGCTTAGAAATTAAACAGTAGGGGCTGTTGCTCTACTGAGTTCTTATTTTTCAGTTATATGTGATTGGTCAAAATGTTACAAGTTTGCTGCTAAACTTTCAAAAATTAGTTTCTAGAAAGAAAATACAAAATGTTCAATAAAATAACCTAGTAGTGATTGCAGCAATTTTTTATTTCTAATTTTCTATCATTTTCCTTGTTTTTTCATGCTGTCCAAAAATTGTTTTGTACCCAAGTCTGCGAGATTTATTTTAATATGACGTGCGGCTCACTAGTAGAAAAAAGTTGGGTATTCTCTGCTCTCTTTTCTTAAGAGAGCACAACATTTCTATTTTTTTGCTTCAAGGTTAATAGGCAAAGATAGCCTGAAATGATGGTTTAGACTTCTATGGCGAAAAGTTTCTGGCCTTCTAACGCCTCCAGCAGAAGTAGCCTAATATTTGACGTCAATTTTGAAAAACATTCGGAATAAAATCTTCAACTTCCTGCCTTCGCCTAATGCTACCAAAATTTTTGCTACCGGTTTGGACGTCATATTAGGAATTTTCTTCCTACCCTGTACACGCCACTGACCCTCTTCCCCTAAGACCACCTTTTAATGCTATGTGATTCCGTATCGTGTCGTTGTACTCTATCACCTCTTACAGCTTTTAACACTCTTTCAGATACTCCCTATTTGTCATCTGTCTAAAATTCCTAAACCTAAAAGGTCTAAAGTCATTCTTCTGTAACAGAAATAATCTGTCTCATATCACTATGGTTACCTATCTCTGAACATAGTTTACGCGTAGATCCTCGACTTTACAGCATCAAAGAAACTGAAGTTGTTTGATGTGCCGGGCCGCCTATTTTTTTCTCTCAAAGTTTTAGTTTAAATTTTATTATCTGCTTCAGAAATACTCTAAATTAATTAGCCCTTAAGATCAATTGCAATTTTTGAGTTATGTAATCAATAAATCATAAACCTATTTCATTTTATGCTTTTTAATACGAATCAAACTTATAAAAATGGTCAATTATTGTTTTTTTTTTAATTTTATTGTTTTGGTACTTAGTTATTATTTTTCTTCAATTTTGAAATTCAATTGAGACGCAACTGTTTTCAAATTAAAAACTTTATTTGCTTGCTGCTTGTTCTTATTTTGAAAGGAAAATGAACGGTATTCACTTTTTTGTAACTTAAATGTACTGGGCATAAAAAAATAGCGTATATTTCCCGCTAACTGCTATAAGTATCACAAGTTTATATGCTCCAGTTCAAAAACAACGCTGCTCAAGTGTGTAGTGAAAAAAAGAAAAACTATTCAAAAACTTGTAAACTATTCACTCGACTTGAATCAAAGAAAGCTTCGTAAATATGTTATTTGAAAAGTTTTAAAACTTAAAATCCTAAAAGAAATTGTTGCTTAGGCTCAGCGTGGAAATTAATCTCCTAACGTCCTAACTTTATTAACTAAAGTGTTATAATTACTATTATTCATTTTTGTTTTTTGGCAATAATTAATAAGCGTCTTGAAAAATGTCAACGATTTAAAGAAAAGGGGGCTGGGGGGAGAGGAGAAAGAGATAATAAACATCATGGTATGTATTTTTTATTTCTTTTCAAATCAATGCTGTTGACAATTTTCATTCCACAGTTACAAGTCTGTAAAACTAAATGAAAGAAATAAATTCAAGTAATTAAAAAAAACCAATAGTAATTAATAAATAAAGGAATAAATATCAAATAGTAATAGAATGTATTTTAGCAGTAATTCTTATAAAGAATATCCTCACCTATATTTGTTTTTAAGAGCGTAATATTCTTTGTATAGGGCAGTACAAAATATTTTTAATAAATAACTTAAATAACCTCTGGAAAATGATTTAGGACAGTGGTTCTCAACTTTTTTACACCTACCGCCCCCCTTCCGGGCCGAAATTTTTTTCAACGCCGCCTTAGCGGTCGGTCGTGAAAACGAAGAGGGTGGGAAGGAAAAGCAGTTATCTTGACCGTTTTAAACAATTGATTTTACCCCAATAGATAGTCAAAAAATGATTATAAAGCAAAATAACTAATTAAGAAGCATAAGATTTCAAAACTGAAAAGGTTTTAAATTCAACTTTAGTCATGTTGGGGGTCAGCTCCTTCCAGTGTTCTCTGAAATTGAAATCCTGAATTTTAACGATTTTTGTTGCTGGCAAAGGTTCAGGAGTTTTCTCCGAAAGTTTTTTAGCATTGTACTCTGAAAAACGCAACTGTTAACTACCTTTGGTGTTGTTAGGGCAATTCTTTAACAACACAAAAAGTCGGTCAAGTCTGTTGGCTCTCTTCTAGAAATTTTTAGATACCGACTTCCCCAAAACGCAATTCTAGGCTCTGTTTGATCATGATTGGGGAAGGAGCAAGCGGGTAGTTCGAGATTCATTCCCGTAAGTACTTTAAAAAAAAATCATCAGGCTGTCTTTCAGAATGAATGTTACCATTGCTCTTCGACAGAAATGTCTAAAAACAAAACTTTAAGCTATGTATGGTTATGTTGGAGTAAGAGGTGGGTGGTTCTGGATCTTAACCCCGGAAGTTTTTTAAAAGTGAAGATATCAAAACGTAATTTTAAGCTTGTTTTGGCTACCTAATTTAGGTGAGCCGGGAGGGGTGAGGAATTTAGGACTCTTCCTCGAACAATTTTTAAATGGACATGAATAAAACATAATTTTGGGCTATTTTAAATAGTTACGCTATGAAAGAGAGGGCCCACCTCCCAAAACTTTTTTGAAATTTAAGTGCTATTGGCGAATTTTTAGCTATCTTTGATGACGTTTAGAAAAGGATTAGGGTACGGGGAATAACCGCAGAAAATAAATTTTAAAACTGTCCTGACCGAGCTATGAGAAATAGATTTTCTACCGCCACCGTCCAAAACATATCCTCTCATGAAAATTTCAAAATATACCCACTACCCCCTACCGCCCAAAATATGTCCACCGCCTCCCTGCTGGCCAAAACGTGTTCACCGCCCCTCAACATCGTCCCACCCCCCACCGGGGGGCAGTATCGCCTCCTTTGAGAACCACTGATTTAGGTATTTCGAAGTGTAGTCGAAATGTTTTTCTGACAGCATTTTGTTTTAATGGAAATCATGATTGTACTTAAAACGTTTTATAAATACTGTCACGTTAGCCAGTTAGGTATATTTCTTGCACGACATTATTAAAACACCATTTAATACGAATTTACTTAACATAACGACGTAATTCAGTATCATTTGCGTGCAATCATCATTGATGCGCAATATTAAACTTTATTTCTATTTTAAAAGCCTAATTAACAATAAATATTCACTAATTAATGACTTCTAGAATTCTTTATTATCTTCTTCAATCACAATCAACTTTTATTTAGAAGCACCTAGAAATAGAACGTTCTTTCCGTTTAGCAGGAAAAGCGGGCAAGGTCTAAGGTTGTGCTCGGATCACGCAGATATGGGCGGGGCAATGGGTGCAGACCACTGAACGCAGGGCAGCACGATCGGAAAACTGGTTCTCCGAGCAAGCTGCCCCAGAGTGTCATTAGACTAGATCAAATGATAACGATAATTCAATTCACTCTCAATTAACCTGAGCTTAGATTTGTTGATTAGAAAAGGAAAGCAATCTGAAGGAAAAAAAATTGCTTAAAATGCGAGAGAGATGACTGTTTTTGTACGTGAAGGAGAAATGATGAATCGATTGGACTGCTAATTTTTGCCTCTGATGTGTTAAAATGCACAATTTGTGGTGATTTTTTTTCTAAATGAATCTGTGAGTTAGTTGCTTTTGAGCGAAGGTATTCACCTATTTTTTTAGAATGGAAATTTTTAAGTTCGAAAAACGATTATCTTGCAGTTAAGCTGTTATATAAGTGGAAATGTATTTTTTAATTGATCTTAAAGGAAGAGAGAAAGACAAAAAATAAGCAATTGGTTTGGATTATTGCACTAAATTGGTTATTATTCCAGGGCCGCTTAGTCTTTGCATGGGTGACCGACTCCAATTTTCAGAATTTTAGGGCCTTTTATTCCGACCTCGAATGCTTCACTAAGAAATAAATCAAACTCCAGCTTTACGACTCTGACTCTAACTGTGTAGTCATGGCTGAAATGTAGACTTGTGGGAAAATGACCGCCTCTGACTCTTGAAATTTTACAGCCTTCCACTCTAATTCTTTTGCCGCACAATTCAGATCGACTCCGCAGCCCCGCATTTTGTTTTCTTTCGCAAAACTTTCTTCGTAAACGATAATACAAATAGCAATTAAAGCGATACGGTAAAAAAAAATCACATTTATTATTAGTTTTTAATGCTCAGCTGAACTAATAATCTAAAGGATATTCTAGTGTGAAACAAATGGTATTAGTTGATATTAATCTATTATAATGCAAAATGGAGATTCATTTTATTTTGTTGGTGTGTCAAGTTTAAAATCCCTCTAAAAATTGTCTGATTTATGTAACGATTTAAGCCAATAAAATGGTATAAGCACCAGATTTTTTACTTAGTGAATATAATTGAATCGATTATTTCGAAAAGGTAACATCTCGGTTTTTTTTCAAAATCAATTTTTTAATGGCATTCTGTTATTAACGTATAAACACGTTATTCTTGTGAAAATGGAACATCTCTGCAGTTCTATCATTGCAATAATTAGCCCTTTTAAGCTTCTTCGTTTTTTATAAATTAGTTTTTTTGCTCCCCTGAAAAATTTTAAATTTTAGAGATATTCCCTCTTTGAAATAATCGATTCAATTGAAGAGTGAGAGTTTTACAAGTAATGAGAGTATAATGTCGTTAAAACACATTTAAAGCTAAAAGAAAAACCTGTACCGTTCATGATTTTGTTTACATGTTATAATATTTTTTACAATAGTTTAACGAATAAAGCTTTGAAGTCCATAGGCAAACTTTTTTCCATAAGATAATTCCTAATAACTCATTCATTCTAAGAAAGCTTTCATACCTTGTTTCAAATCATAGCAAATTAATAACATAGCTATATAAAATAATACGTCAACTCATAAATGACTTAGTTGTTTATTTAAATATTTTAAAAATCAATCACAATAATTTAATAGACAGTATGTAGAAGACCATGTCTCAGTCCCTTTCTATAGGCTAATCCATTATAGCCCAGTCCGTATGGGGTAAGAAGTCCCAGTCCGTGGGTGTTGACGAGGCCGTTGTAGGCGAGTCCATGTCCAGCGAGGGCGATGGGGGCTGGTGCCACATGACTGACAACTGTGGCAGCGTGAGGGGCGACAACGAAGGGTGCCACTGCTGGAGTGACGGCCACGTGGTCGGCTACTGGGGCGACGGGGCCGGCGTAGGGGGAGGCGACGAGGGCGGCTGCTGGGGCACTGAGGGCGGTCCCTGGCTCGTTGGTCTTGACGGCTGCTCTGAATCCGTGGGCATCAGCTACATAGTCCACGCGTCTGGCCCTTCCGTCAATGTTGTGGAGAGTATAGGAGCCCTTCTTATTTCCATGGGCATCACCCACTTCGGAGCGAGAGTTTGAAGCACCCTTTCCGTCGACGATATCGTAGCCGAAAGCGTAATTTCCATGAGCCTGTAAAAAGACGAAGAACAAATTAGTTTTATTTTACAAAAACACATTCGAAAAAAATAAAACAAAAAGAGATATGTGCTTAATTTTATTGTTGTAGAGCAACAATGTTAAAAAATAGCACATAACTATAGACTTTCAGAGCACAAATGATAGATTTTTGTATTTACATGCTTAAAAAAGGTTTTAGGGCAAAAAACTAGGAATCGAAACTTCAAAGTCTAAAATCATTCAGTTTCTGTGATACATTTCTTGAAGTTTGTCTATTATGGAATGGACATTTAGACAAGAATTCTCTTAACACATGCGTAAGAAAGAATAAGTTATTTAAGCCATTTACTTTTACTATTTAAATCTTTAATAGAACGGGACGCCATATTTTTACTTTCCAAGGTACAACTACTTTAATTACAAAAAAATTATAGTAATAATAAAAAAAATATCCACTTCGTATAAAATTATAATACTCCTGTGAACTTTTTCATCAGGATAGAAATGAGTTCCTTTCTTTTATTTGCTAGAAATAACATCAATCTGATAAGAAAGAACTACTGCTGTAAAAATGTACCTACTATACCTATGAGAGAATGATTTAAGGACATCAGCTTCTTCTGATTATGATAACTGATACTACTTAATTTAGTAAATTACTCAAGACTAAATTGATAAGAAAAAAGCAGCCCAGAACGTGCTGTTCAATACAAACGAGCAATTACTTAAATAACAGGGCGGAAAAAAAAAACATGCCAATGAATGAGTTCTACTCAAATGCCATAAATAAATGCTTGCATTCTTAGTATGTCTATGCAACTAATTCGAATATACAAATTGTTTTAATAGATGTTTTAAATAGGTACAGTTGTTCTCTCTGAACTGCTGTTACATTAATACCTAAGGGAAAAACGGAACTATTAACAGTGAATCAATTATGTCATTAGAGAAAACAATTAACTTACATCCTGACTCCTTGAGCTGGCACTCGCTCCAGTATTTACAAGGGCAACTCCATGAAGAAGTGCAGTAGCCTGAACAGCTACCAAACAAGCAAAGAGGATAGGAACCTGAAACAAATTAATTTCAGCTCTAATGTCTTACTAGGTAAACTATTTTACATTATCCACAGTTTTATTTGTTTATACAAATCAGAGTTATGAAATTCTGAGGATTTGGTTAATTTCCTTTTCTGCGCAAAATTAATGTGTTAAAAATTGAAACCACTTTAGGAATTGTTTCTATTTAGATAAATCTACTTCAGAGGATAGCAACCTGATGCAAAATAACATCAGTTTTTATGTCTTACTCGGAGAAGTCTTATCTTAACCACAATCGTATTTGTTCATTTAATTGTGATAAAACAAATCTGCGGATTAAGGTGTGTCATTTCATAACTGTCTGAAATTACCGTGATTAAAATTAGAAACTATATTCAGGATATTTTTTTATTTGAAGAAATCTACTTAAGAGAGTCGTAACATGATGCAAAATAATTTTAGTTTTAATATCTTACTCGAAGAACTCGTCTAACCACAATAATATTTGTGTTCATTTAAATCATTAGTCCATAATTAGCACGATCATAAATAGAAACTGGGAAGGTTCTTATTTAGATTAAATCAACGTAGGATAGCAACATGATGCAAAATAACTTCAGTTTCAGTGTGGTACTCTTAAAAATTTGATTACATTTACAGAAATGTAGTTCATTTACTATACTAGAGTTTATTCGGTCAAGGTTTGAGGATTATGGAAATAATTTTCTGTCTTTTCCCAATTGCCAGAGGGAAATTAGTATGATTATTACCAGAAAACTGCGTATTTATAAAACGCTTCTTACTAACAAAAATCCCGTTATTTAAGTACATAATATTAGACTCAAGAACTGTGCGTATTATACAATTATAGTAGCAGTAGCAGTAGTAACTCGTCGTACGTAAAATTCTAAAACAGCTAGTGTGAATGATTTATGATACTTATTTTTATTCGACTTAGATAATAAAAATATTTCTGATAATTTACTGAAGGAAAATTAATTCTGTCACTTTTTTCTGGCATTAAATTATTTATTTAACAAAATTAATGCATTAAGAAAACTAGCTGCATTCAGATAACTAGCTGGTACTGGTTTATTTGAAAATTGAAAGCAAACTGCCATGAATTAAAGTAATATATATTCAAAGGGCTTTATGCTTTTGATATTATTGTTCCATATTTTCAGTAGGAATTGGGCTTGGCAGATATGCTTTCTATCATAAAAGCCCTATTATATCATAATCATAAACAATTAAAGTAGAAATAATTGATTAACGTCGAAGTAGAAGGTATTGTTTTTTATATGCATAAAGCTAAAATTATTTTTTAGCATTACATAATATTTTCAATAATCACAGTAAGCGAAAACATATCCTCCTTATATTATATGAATAATTTCTTCTCTTACCTTAGAGAACATGATTAATCTTTTCACAGTCGATGAAGCTGATGAATTTCCAACACTGCAAACGCTTTTTATACTAGATATAAGAATGCAAAAAATGTTTGTAACGTCATAAATGCCTTCGATAATCAAGAAAAGCCCGCTTTTCCAAACTGGAGCGGTAAAATCCTTGGTTATTATGTCAGTTACAATTGTATTTATTTTTGCTCTAAAGGAACGGTATTGATTTTATTTTTGCTAGACGTAACGTTTCTTCGTAACAAGAGACCTTCATTTTCCAATGCGAAAAAGTCGGGCGTGTCTCCGGTCGTATTGAAAGAACGCTCTTGGTGATAAGGAACTGTTAATTAAAAGTAGAATAATGATATAAAAAGAGTGTTTCCTTGCAAATATTTACATATTTTTCAATTTTATTTTTAATAAGTAGGAAAAATATATCCTCATCAAAAAGTTTGATTCCGATTTCAGATAGAGATTCAAAACCTCCAAATTTTGTAACAGCCCTATGAAGTAGATATTTCTAACTGTTATTTTGCAATCTATATCTATACTCATTTATATATTAATATAAATAGCTTCATATTAATATATAAATGGGTTATCATAGCTATTTTGAGATATTAGTCACTTTTTTTCTGCTAAAATGTGGATGAGGAACATTTGAGAAATTATTTTATCATATTATTTATCATATTTATTGAGAAGTTATTTTATCATACCGACTGTAGTCTTGTATAGATCTATGATTAGCATTTAGTTTTTTTTCTGTTATTAAAATTTCTGGGTGGATAGTGTGAAAGGATTAAATAAAAGTTCAAAAGAAATGGCCATAAACAGGCTCTAGACCCAGCTAGGATGACGCTTCATATTTTATCAGTTGTAAATGCCGACTAATTCTTAATAACGGCCATGAGATTTATTAAAACTATTTACTCCGGTGCAAACTACATCTGCTTCTTTTCTACTGTTCTTACTTGTAACTCTACCACTCCATTGAAGCATTAACTTTTCCTAAGTTCAAGATTAAGTTCAAGAAGTCTGTTGCTGAAAATCCGCTCAACTTCTGCAGGTATTTTCTTATTAAAATATCTAAAATTCGCACAAATAACGCTTATTCGTTTCGAAACTCGTGATTTATACAGGGGAAGGGGGAGGAGATCATACGTAAGCAGTTACTTATAATTCAGGGTATTGTTTTGCCAACTATCCAACTCTGTTGTACAAGTGATTTTGTATATACATCACTGAATTCTTATCGTGCGAAAATGTTGAGTTTTGAATTGGATAAGCATCATTTCCGAGATCTTAATTTCCCATTCAAATTAAAGACTTAGTTCTTTAATTTGAAAACATCTACAAAAATTATGCAGAATTTCGCAGATTGTTTGCGAAATAATTTTTTTAATGTAAAGACAGATAGCAAATTTCTGCAAAAAAAAAAGTCATTTGACTACTTGTCGTCCACTTTTCCCCTCTTACCCGCCATTGCAGACTAATCGTTTAATGATCATATCATATAAGTGTTTTCTGCACCGACAAAAATTTTCCTTGTACTTTAAATCGACATTTTTGTGCAGCCAGCTCTTGGTCAAGAATGCAAACTGCCGTTTATAATAAATGCCAGTAACTAGGCTAGTTAATCTGACTTAAACTATTAGAAAAGAAAAAACAAAAACTTTTTTTTAAAGATTGCCTTTTGCTATTGAACTAAAATTATCTGCATTAAGAGAAGATATCAAGAAACTAATACTGTGTAGTTAATATTTATAATGTAATACACACTATCATGAGAGCTTAAAATTATTATTTTTATTCTTCTGTTTTTTTCGCAAGTCGTATTATTCTCAATTCTTGTTTGTGCATTTACATTCAAAATTATACATACACTTCAAGTATTCGACAAATGAACGAGCAATAACAATTCAAGCAATTCCTAAGCATAACTAATTGCCACATTCAACACTTCCTCTATTCGAATCTTCGTACGATTAGATGAGAATTGCATAAGTTATACTTGTCCATAGCTCTATTAAACGAGGAATGCGTTAACTCTACACTTCCTCTGCCTCTACATTTTAAAATATTTAATATGTTGTTTTTTTTTTTAACATTTCTACTTTCATTTCTGCCTTTTAAATGAAGGATGTCTTTTTAAAGTTTTATGACAATTTCAGTGTGTGAATAAATTAAGGTTTTGCTATTTGCATTTTAAGCATCCAACCTCCTTAAACCTTTTTTTTTTTTTATTTAAAATTCTCCTTATTGAGAATAAAAAAGTTCTTTGTATCTAAAATGACCAAGCAGAAAATTAACAGCCAACGTTATTACCATTAAAAGGGCACCCGAGAAAAAATCAATAGACTAATTAGAAGCGAGGGGGGGTGGGCAGTGAGAAGAAAAGAGGTGTAAATCGAAATTTCTTTGTTTTGAGTAAAAAGGGAAGATGCCACAAGCATTTCATTGAAACGTTTTTCTGAATCATGCTTCAGATAGTGACACATACTAAGATAATTGGTGCAATTTTTTGCCTCAAAAGAGATGCAAGTTTGTTTTACCATTTGTACGCTACAGTTGGGGAGATTTTAACCTTGGAAACATTGTGGAAGCTGCACAGATCTTAATTACAACATTACGACTTTGCTAGGCGTGCCCCAACTAAGGCCCCTATATAGACGAGCTGGAGCATCAAGATTAAGTTTCACCACTTTGGATCCAACTTGTGTTTGAGTGTTTGAGTGGTTGTCCTTTCTGGCCAGGAATCGCGTTTTGGTAATTTTTCACTGTGAGCAAATATTAGCGGAATGTGGATTTGGCAAAGCTCAGTAATGTGCCAAAACTTTTTTCTGGTAACCCTACTCCGCAACAATGAAAAATTGAAAGTAAAAATGAATTGAATCCAAAGTGGTGAAACTTAATCTTGATGTGTCGGCCTGTCTATACAGCGGTTCTAGCCCCAACTATAGTTAACTTCAAATTTCCAATTGTAGAATCTACAACTCTTTGCTTTTGGGTGTTTCAATTGATAAATGCGAACATTCATTTTTTAATTTGCTTACTAGCTGCCAGGGCAGCTAGATTAGCTTCCTGCGGCATGTTGATGCATAAGTTCCCCCCTCTCTAACTTTTACCTCATTCTGAAGTTATATCATTTGATATAATTTAATGTTCATTCGATTTCAAGACATACCACGCACGTGGCCCGGCGTTGCACGGGCACTTCGTGCCCTGAAAGTAGTGAGAAAAAAATTTAAAGAAACTACTCCCCGCCAAGGCTGCTCGTTTACAGGCGCTTCACGCCTTTACTTTTTTCCTATATAAAAAAAATCATTCGAATTATTGAGATGCTTCACTTCCTCAAGATGGTGAGGAAAGTTTCAGTAAGTTCAGCTCGCTCAAAGGAAAAAAGCAGACATAGATACTCAGTTTTTAATATAAGTAGATGGCTCTTCAACAAATAAATGTTTCAAAATATTACCAGTAGCTAGCGATAAAAATTCTACGTAAGTGGCCCGCTTATGAGTTTCGTGTTTGATTTAGTTAAGCCTTCATTCAAAATTCTCATTATCATTGTTATTATACTGTTTCATAGCAACGACGATTTGCAAGAATGGATTTCATATTTAATCATTTATTAGGCTTAATCGCTTCAAACTTGACTACTTATTAATTGATATCTTCGCTAATTAAAATCGTATAATTATATCAATTGAAACTAATGAAGCCTGAAAAATTACCTATCTATCGGTACCTGGTTCGACTTTCAGGTCATTGGCGTTCAGGAGAAAGAAGCGTGACATAGAAAGATAGTTAGAAAGAAAGATAGTTAGAAAGAAAGATAGTTAGAAAGAAAGATAGTTGGAAAGAAAGATAGTTAGAAAGATACTCAGTTTTTAATATAAGTAGATGATGTTAAACGAAAGATATTTGAAACTTAGAAGTAATAGTTCTTCAAAAAGAAAAACAAACGCTTGATCACGCACGTGATGAAAGCAAACAAATTACTACACAAAGATCAGGATCTCTTTAACAATGGACAGAGTTATCTTAACATGTTGAATCATAATGACATCAAACTTGTAATACTAATTATGCTGCCTCTTGTTTCTTTTCGATTGTATGAGTGACCTTACACCACTTTCTTTAAACGATCCTTTCGAGAGCAAAAGGAGTGGCCGTTCTGAAGCATTGAACTGGACTTGATAATTTAAATTCACCTAGTATAAGTAATATGTACGCATTAACTACCGATGATCTTGACAGTAATTACATTTTAATTGGGTGAAACAATTTAATTCGATCGTATGATTGGAAACCACAAGTACTGTCGATCTGTTATTTAAAAATAGATTTTAATGGTCTTCTAGTTTTTTTCATTGATGTGTTTTTTGCTATCTCACGCAAACGCGTAACATGAAATTATTTAGGGTTAGGGGAAGGGGTATACGATAAAAAATAGTGCTCTGGAATCACCAAGGAATGACAAGTACAAAGAAAGGATCTTTATTTGAATGATAGTTTTTCAACATAGAGAACAAGTAACTGTGTGGCATGTAGCCATAATTTTCTCGAGCAACACCACAATTTGACTCGAAGACAAATTTCAAAAGTGTAATAAATCATTCCCGTTAAAAAAATTAACGTAATTAATGTATATTTTCCCCGTTTCTTAAGGTTCACTTATCATGTATTTAAGAGAAAATTGTTGCCGCCTTAAAATTTGTTAATTAATTGTTGCCGCCTTTTTTAAAACACAGACTTTTTAGACTGCCTCCTTTAATTTTTATACTAGAACTAGATTGTTGCTTCTTCCTAATTATTTCATCCCTTCTGCTACTACCAGGACTTATGGGGCCCCTCAGGTAGTTCAATAATTACACAGGCCAACAAAAAAAACCTTTTTGAAAACTTTTTTAATTTTAATAGCTGATCTTGATAGATTTTTATGTGCTGAATCCAAATCTGCTTGTAGTTTTTATGTATCACCCTTAGTTTCCAAGCAAAATGTATTTTATTATATAGTCTAATACCCATTTACAGTATATAGGGAAATCAATGAAACACTGTAGAATCGTAAAAATGGTTTGTATTTACAGTAAAATACTTGGAATAGTAATTTTATGTGATGATACAAGGTTCACTTGTCAACTGGAATTGCTTTATATTTTCTTTCCCTTTTTTCCTTGAAGCTTCTTGTGTAGCTTTTCCTGCGATGAATAGCTTGCTGAACTTCCCGGTGAAGTGACCAACAGTAATCCCCCATCATGTTGTAGCATGTGTTTCAGCAGTGCTGCCAACATCATCTTTGTTCATTAGACCTATTTTTTCATGTTATCTTAACTATGAAAAAGCTGTTAAATTCTAAAAATGTTTCTTTATTTCATGAATGTAACTATAAAATGTGAATAAATGGTGGGTGATACAACTTTTTAAGCATCATATTTGGATTCAGCAACCTAAACAACATAAGAATAAGGTATTTTCATTAAAAAAGTTTTTTCATCGTTGGCCTGTGTTATTTTAATACTATTGGGACACATAAGTCTCACTAAAATATAGAAATTGGAGACAATTGAGTGATTAAAAATATTTGTTTCATGGACATTTCCTCACTTCAAATGGTGTTTCATTGATTACCATCAGTCACGCAATAAAATCCGTAAATTTGATTAAATAGGACAAAGGACCGTATTTATATATAGTCTGCTCTTTTTATGATTCATTGTAGGTGATATTATTTCTAATGTTTGAATGTTATTGAATATGCATTGAACTTTTTTTGAACATTCGAAAACAATCTAATCCATAGAAAAGTTATAAAAATAATAGAAAAAAAAGCTTTATTCATACTTAGGTTTGGTATTCTCTTCTAAGGTTTGGTATTCGAGAATATTTAAAATTAGCATAAACCAATCAAAAATGTGTTGAAATGAAGAGATGATGAATGATGTTGATGGGCTAAATTTTTGTTTGGAAAACAGGACAAGGGGACACTGTTTTAAGCTATTTAAGTCTCAGGCAAACCTAGAGGTGAGGAAAAATTACTATTTCAGTAGGGTTGTGAGTACCTGGAACAGCTTACCGGAGGAGGTTGTTATGAGTAAGGGAGTTGATAGCTTTAAGGGGGCCTTGGATATTTATTGGGGATTGTAATATTCGACTAGGACCAGCCTAGTTGGGCCTAGAGCCTGTTGCTGGTCGTCATCTTTTGTATTTGTATTAAAGTATCCATTGTCCTAACCATTAAATTACTGGGCTCTGTGTTCATCTGTTTTCGATTGGTATACAAAGATATTACTACCGCCTTCTCGATCTTCTTTAAAACTGAATTTTTGTTTGTTACGAGTATAGTGACTTATTCTCTTCAGATTGAAGACCAACTGTGAATGCCAAATTTTAATTGGTTCTAGACCTATACAAATTGACTGAAAAAATATTGAAAAATTCAAATTTCTATTTTCGAGAAAATTAGTGTGCTCTGGAGAAGTGATAGTAAAATAAAGTAGTTTTGCACCACAATAAGGAGGATTTGAGTGGAAACTGATAATCTCACATGAAAAAAACACAATGTATAAGGAATTCAGCAGCATGTTTAATGAATTTATGTTATAAAACACTACTAAAAATAGAGACACTTGCCAATGCGCATGCATGTTTTTTTTATTTATATCTTTTTTAAAGAAAATGCTATTTTCATTTGACTGTAAACAAGCTATGAATAAAAATCTGAATGAAACACATTTTTTTCAGTACTGTCATCTACTAACAGGAAAATTAATTAACAATGTGCAACGTAGACACATTTGATTTACCTTTCTTCCAAGTGTTGTTTAGTGTTACCGACGGTGACGTAAGGGCCGAGGAGGTTATATAGAAAAAGTATGCATATGGGGAACACTTTACTTAACTATCTAATGGTTTAATGAGTTTCAGAAATATCATTCTTTAACATCTTAAATTTGTCTATGATTTAAAAAAAAATATGCCATTTATAATAAATGAGTAATTATTTTTTAAAGTTAGTTAAAAATACTTTTCTTTAAATGCTAGCAGTGCTTTAAAATGTTATATTTCAAGTTTTATGTAAGCTACGGAGTTTTATGATAGCTCATCTAAATGGCCATTTTTTGCCTTTTACTTTATTATGTAACTTATTTTAAAATTCGAATATTTTTCTGATAGTGTCTTTAAAAAAAGTGAAAAAAAGTATGATTGTTATTGTATTTGATGAATGCACCCAAAATTTTCAGAGTGAGACCATGAAAGATTCAGTAATTACAGCAAAAAATGTAGAACAATTTTTTCTAAAATTTGCTTTAAAATTGTTAATACCTCACCTTTTATGGGAGCTATAAAATTGTAAACCAGATCGTTTCAAAGAAAAATGCATGCACTTTAACTTGATATGTAACCTTTTCGAGAAATATTTATTTTTCAATGAACATTAAAATTTACCAATTCGAAAAATTTAGACCTATCGTTTTTCGAACATTTTGAAACATCTGCATGATTTTTAATAATTTTTAATTAATAAACTGAAGTTTTTCAGAGTGTGAACATAAGGGATTCAGCAGTTACAGCAAATAATGTAAGAGACCTTTTTGCAAATTCAGCAAAAACATTTTAGTAGCTGTTGTTACTCCTTGATTCAGTCATGGTCCAACTCTTAAAAGTTGGGATGCATTCATCACAATACGTTATATTAAGAGAAATTATTTTACATTAAAGAAATTATCTCGAAAAAACTGAATTTTTGAGCTCAAAGTTTTACGAAATGTAATTTCTGTTGCCATTTCAACTCTTCACTTGCTTCACAGCAGAAAAATTTCGCAATTAGGCCATCTTAGATTCTGAAAACGTCAACTTAAAAAAAATAAATAAAATAAATAACGTGCAAAAATTTCCTCGTCCCTATTCACAAAGCTTTCCATTAAAATTTTTCAAATATTAAAGTAGTTTAATATTTGAAACTGTTACATTCCTTTGCTTTTGACAGATGAAAATAAAAATGAACAAAGCAACTTATCCATTCAATATTGTTATCTATAATTAACGTGATATGAAATCAAACGTGTACCTAACTTAAAATATGCTAAACATATTAATTGCATTATTCTGCCAAATGAAATTCAATACTTTTATTCATCTTGTAAATTTAACTGCCCTTAACTTACGAATATATTATGATTTCTATTAAATTTTTAAATACATACCTTTGAAAATAAACTTTAACGGCATTATGTTAGGATTACGGCACTTTTATAAGTAACTACATGGGCCAAATATGGTTTTCTGAAAGAGTGGAGAATGTGAGGTACTTGAATTGGCATGAATAAAATTTTGAACGCAAAATAAGACAATTATGCATAAAAGTCTTTTTTTTTGAAAATGTATTTTGCTTTACTTTTAACTTTTAAGGCACCTATTCTAGGTTCCTTAAATTCAAGTATTTTTGTACGTCGACTTTTGAAATCATAATTGTTAACTTTGTTGATACATTAAAAATTTCATTGTCTTGAGTAATAAACACGGTGTAATTTTTTTTTAGCACTTATCTTTTAATTTTTGTCATTAATTTCAATTTAAAAACATTTGATACATAAAATATATATTGTGCGTTTGGAAAATAGTTCAGTAATAATAATAATAAAGGTTTTCGAAGTTAAGTAAATCGAAGTTTCATTGCAGTAATAGATCAATGTGTCTATATGCCGAGCTTAGTACATTAAAGCTTTTAGAGTTTCAAAATTTTGTGTCTGTAAAGCGTATATAAAGCATGTATTTTATTCCACGCTTACCTTTTAAATCCTCATGACCTCATTTAATCGTTAATAACTTTTACAAAGTTTGATTGGAAAGGAATGTCAGAGGGGAAAAATATGATTTTTAAACGTAGAAAGAAAAATAGGTAAGAGATAAATGTTAATCAAATCACACACACAGCTTAATTTTCAAACTTCATTACTAGCTTCTACTGAAGTGGTGTTCTAACAACTATATATCTGTACCTCAGAACCAGACTAACGTAAGTCCATTTTCGTCATTTTTCAGCAGAGGGGAAAAACGATGTATTCGACAATCGTTTTTCTCCTCTACCGAAAAATGACGAAAATGGACTTACGTTAGTCTGGTTCTGAGGTACAGATATTAAGGCTTAAAAACTGTTGCAGAGTTGGCATTAACTCATATGCTCTTTCTAACACTTTTTTAGGTAAACCAAATAATTGTAATTATTATACATATTTATTTATTGGAAAACTTGTGTTTTTCTTTTGGGTAATTTGGAAAGCAGACTGTGTATTAAGAAAAATAGAAAGCATGTGAGAGATGACTTAGATGTTTATTTAAATACTTGTGACATTAGACATAATAATTTAATAGACAGTATGTAGAAGGCCATGTCCCAATCCTTTTCCGTAAGCTAATCCATTGTAGCCCAGTCCGTATGGGGCAAGAAGTCCCAGTCCGTGGGTGTTGACGAGGCCGTTGTAGGCGAGTCCGTGTCCAGCGAGGGCAATGGGAGCTGGTGCCACGTGGCTGACAACTGTGGCAGCGTGAGGTGCGACAACGAAGGGTGCCACTGCTGGAGCGACGGCCACGTGGTCGGCTACTGGGACGACGGGGCCGGCGTAGGGGGAGGCGACGAGGGCGGCTGCCGGGGCGCTGAGGGCGGTCCCTGGCTCGTTGGTCTTGACTGCTGCTCTGAATCCGTGGGCATCAGCGACGTAGTCCACGCGTCTGGCCCTTCCGTCGATGTCGTGGAGGGTGTAGGAGCCCTTCTTATTTCCATGGGCGTCGCCCACCTCGGAGCGAGAGTTCGAGGCACCCTTTCCGTCGACGATTTCGTAACCAAAAGCGTAATTTCCATGAGACTATAAAAATAAAGAATTATTAAGCTTTGTTTTGTAGGCTCACATTCTATCAAAACAGCTAACACCAATAGTTTCATTTATTTGGATTATCCACTGTTAAAGGTTTCGTATAATGTTTGAATAGTTATGGATTGTGTGAATTAAAAGTTCCCTCTCTCGTGTTGCAAATTCGGAAAATTTCTGGTCAAAAAGAAATATCGTAAATTTTATATCTATAGTCAATAGAATGTTCTTAAAACTTTAGCTCAAAGTACTCTGACTAAGTATTTGTTTTTACACTTCATATGGAGGCATGCTGTTTCTTATCAGTAACGATACTTTTTTATACTACAATAAGTTTCTTATTCATCTTACTACTCATATTGTTTCGAAAAAGTACATTTGATTCAAATGGTTAATTAACGAGAGAGTAAATAGACCAAGTCGTGTACCATCCGTTTTCAGAAAATTGGATCAATTTCATTTTGGTCTCTCTAAGAAATACATTTAAGCTTAAACAAAATGTGTTTTAACCGTCATTTATCGAATCAGATTAAATTATTTAATTGTTAAGAAAAGGAAATGAAAATAATATGCAAGGCACTTACATCCTGACTCCTTGAGCTGGCACTGGCTCCGTTGTTTACAAGGGCAACTCCATGAAGAAGTGCAGTAGCTTGAACAGCTACCAAAGTAGCGAAAAGGATTACAACCTGAAATAGCGAAATTATAGTTTAAATTTAGGTTTAAAAACATTTACATAAAAAACAAAACGTACATTTACGATGCTAATTAAACTAAATGATTGAAGTTTCGATTAACAATTTCTAATTTTTGCATAGTACAGATTTATTCTAAAATTCGTGATTTTTCCTACTTTTTCATAAAAGGTGCTAACATACAGTTAAATATTTCACTGTTCAGCTGCTTAATTCTCACAAGATATTTATTGAACTTAATAATTTCTTTTGATGGAAAAATAAATAATTTAATATGTTCATGTTGGTTTTTCTGCCAGACTAATTATCGGAGAAATTTGGTTTTTGTCTCGAAGGATACGTGTGATAGGAGGAAATGCCACGCCGTCCTCAACGAAGACACTTCCAGCATATAGACGACTTTACAAGGGGTATGGTGATCGGACTGAGAAGGGGAGGTTGGTCCATACGTCAAATTGCAGCTGATACCCACATGGATGCAAGCACTGTGCATCGGCTGTGTCGGAGATGGTTGGAAAGAGGAAATGTAGCCACATTGAGGGGTGCAGGTGCAGCCAGAGTGACGTCAGACCGCTTGGATCGACGGATTCACCGACAAGCTGTGGCGGACCCGCAAGTCACTTGTACGTCGATTCTGCAGCACGTGCAAGGTACCCTGGATGTTCCTGTGTCGACCAGAACCATTTCCCGTCGACTGGTTGCACGTGGCCTGCAATCACGGCGCCCGCTAAGAAGACTGCCATTGACCTCACAGCACAGACTCCAACGTTTGGAATGGTGCCGGACCAGAGCGACGTGGATGGCAGAATGGCAGACCGTAGTGTTCTCAGGTGAATCCCGCTTCTGTTTGTCCAGCGATAGTCATCGCATACGTGTGTGGCGTCGACGTGGAGAAAGATCGAATCCGGCAGTAACTGTGGAACGCCCCACAGCGCGACAACGTGGCATAATGGTTTGGGGCGCTATTGCATACAATTCCGTATCACCTCTAGTTCGTTTTCGGGGCACTATGACGGCCCAACGATATGTAGATAATGTACTGCGGCCGGTGGCAATCCCCTACCTTCAGGGTCTGCCAAATGCAATTTTTCAACAGGATAACACCCGGCCTCACAGCGCTCGAATCAGCCAACATGCTCTACGAGGTGTACAGATGTTTTCCTGGCCACCATACTCTCCTGACTTGTCACCTGACTTGTCGAACATGTGTAGGACGTGATTGGACGCCGTTTGCAGAACCTGTCACTGCCTCGTTCAGAGGACGAACTGTGGCAAATGGTTGAAAGGGAATGGAGTGCCATCCCTCAGGACACCATCCGCAGGCTTATTGACTCCATGCCTAGACGTGTTTCTTCGTGCATCGCTGTCCGCGGTGGTTCTACTTCTTACTGAGCCGACGCCGTCCTCGCTCTAAATTTTGCTTATTTATTTTGAAATAAATATCACTTATTGTTCCATGCTGTCTCTGTCTTCTTACCAAATTTCATCAATTTTTGACCACTCCTTCTTGGTGTTGCATTTTCAATGTCGAGCAGTGTATTTAAGAGACACACAAGCTTTACTTATTCCCCCCACATAGCTGGAAAATTAAAGCACTGAACTTTACGAGATTTTTTCATTGTGGTATTTGTGCATGAAAACACAATTTTTATTTAAGTCAACACTGAATAAATAATTTTGATCTTATATATAATTTTTCGCACTTGCAGTGGAAGTTTATTTTGCTTCATTTATTAAATTAATACATAAAAAATCACATCACAAATGTTTAACCCAATTTTTGAGCTTTTTAAATGGTTACCCTAACTAATTTTTAGCCACCCGTTAGTTTCTTCCTCTGTCGGCTTTTATTTAAGCTGTTACGTCAGTTCAAATTATGGAGACAGAAACATACATATTGGTTAAAAATATTTTGGGTAGTTAAATTGACAGCTGTAGTCGACTTTTTTAACCCTTTAAATGTCAAGTTATTTTGATTTTTAACACTTTTCCAAGCACAAACCCGAGGAACAGTCGGGTTTGACAAAGAGATGAAGCCGAAATAAACTTCTCCCGATAGATATTCGGGTATAACAATACGATGCACTCAAACAAAAAAAAAAAAAAAATAAAAAAAAAATACCCCGAGTAATACTCGGGCGTGACATTTTCGAAAACCAGCTATGCCCGAGACTATCTCTGGCATGACAGTTAAAGGGTTAAAGCTAAAATGATTTCTCACAGTATAAAGTTTTGTCACTTGCAATAAATCACTTTTCACTTTTTAGAAAGTGAAGTAAGCTTTCTTTCACTTTAACCATGCGGTTATGGACCAATGAAAAAGAGAGTACTAAGCAAAAGAGAGTTTAAATTTAATAAATATATTTTTCTCTTACCTTAGAGAACATGTTGAACGTTATCAAGTCGATGAAACTGATGAAGCTATCACAACTCCGAAGCCTTTTTATACTAACTTTAAATAATGCAGAGAGTTTTCTTTTACGTCATAAATGCCTTCAATGTTTAAAGGAATGAGTGTTTTTAAAAAACCAGAGCGGTAAAATCCTTGGCTGTTATGCCATTCACAATTTCACTAATCGTTTCTGTTCGAAAAGAACGTTATTGGTTTTATTTTTGTTAGACATTATCTTCCTTCGTACCCAGCGTCCTTCAGCTTCTCGCAAGGAAAAATCGGGCGTGTCTCGGCGTAACAATTTCCGGAACTATTTTCTAATTATTTCTGATTGTAACTGAATGCAAATTGAGAAGGAAATATGGAAACTTTGAAAGGTTATCTCCTTTTGAATAAAAACATCTACATAGATTCTTTACTTTTTTTAGAATGTGAGATGAATGCGTTTTTTTTTCTTTTTCTGATATACTTATTAAACAATATTTGATTCCAAATTTTTTTTTATTTCTGTGATGGTTATTAGATCATATAGTAGAACGCATTTCTTTTTCCTTACAAAAAATAATTAATTGCCATTCTTAACATAGTTGTCACCGCGATGTCACCCCCCCCCCCCCCAAATAAAGGTTTTGAATCAAAATTTTGCGAAAATTTTTGTCTGAGCTGGAAATACGTTTTACGAAAAAAAAAACCAGAAAATGATTTTTTGAGCAGATGTGTGACGAACTTTTTCTCAAAAGTTAAATATTTACTTAGCTTTTGATCGATTAAATGTAATGTAAAGTGCGCAAAGGAAAATTTTCACAGCTGAAGTATTTATATATTTCATCAATTCTGAAATCAATTTAGGTTTCACTTGGGCGGACCTTCCTCCACGCTTTTCGTAGTAAATGTGAAATATTATTCCTATCTTTTCAGAAGATTTAGCGAATTAGAATCACGCAACTTTCAAAAGCTGCTACATTTACCAGAAATTCTAGAAACTTTTTTCTTTTTGAATTTTATCTTTTCACAATTGTAGCTGTCTCATACTCTCATACTTTTCGGTCGTCATCCAATAGATGAGTGTGTGTGTGTTTGTGAAAAGGTAATGGAAGCTTTTCAAGCCTTCAGTCGTCACTGTTGTCATTTAAATAACTATTTCCATGTCTTTTTTATATGCAAAGTAGAAGTTCGTTTCAGTAACAGAGAATGTTAAGTGTTACCTATATAAATAATGTGTTCCAAGACCTCAAAAATTAGCTACATACCACTAAGAAAAAATAGAAATTATCTTAATTCATAGATTTTTTTTATCTGGCAAAAAACTGAATCTAACTACCAGTGGCGAGGAAGAAACAATACTCTGCTTATAATACTAAAAGGTAGGGAATAGTTTTGTGATTTTTGTTTTTGCAGATTTTGTTTTCTGAGATAGACAAAGTCTATCTCAGAAAACCGGAATATCTTGCTCTCTTTCTTTGTGTGATCAATAGTTTATTTTTTTTAATTTAATTAATGTAGCACATATTGATGTAAAGGGTATGATTCCACTGACACGTGTAGGACAAATTTGACTAAATTTTTCCTTTCATTTTTATACGTATATACAAAAACGTTAGGACTGAAAGCTAAAATTTGTTGATTTAACGTTAGTACTTTCTTGTGCTTCGCTAAACAAAAAATTTTTTCCAGTACCTTTCTCAAGTAGGTTTTTTTTTTCAATGGAGTTTACCCGTCAGGTGCAGGACATACTTTCGTCCATTATTTTGAGACTTTTCACTTACAGTGCAATACGTCTCCGAATCTCCGTTATTACACATTTTGAAAGTTACATACTTTGTTTTCCCATTAATTGCTTTGAAGGGTTAGCTCAGCTGCAGAAAACCAATAAAAAGCTAAAGCGTCCGCATTCGAGGGAGAAATACTGTCCTAAATATCACTAGGCCAAATTTTTAAGAGTTTGCGACATAAAGAAACAGTGTGTTTTTAAAAGAAAAAAATCATATTTATCTATTTGAAAATCTTTATCTTCGAAAATGTTACTTAACATTCCGCCGTCATAATTTAAAAGGCCCTAAAATCGATTTTTTTTTGCAATTAGTTTTTACTTTTTTTTTTGTTTGTTCAAAGATATTGTTATTAAAGAAAGTTAAAATTTTGTTGCAGCAGGGTTCTGCTTATGAGCTAAAACATTTTAATATGTATGTAATAGCATTTATGAAGGTTAAAAATGTTGGTCTAGTTTTTTCCAGCATTTTTTCCTTTGGAGATAGGGCTTTCTTTCTTACGACGGCAGCATAATCATCCAATAAGTTCTTCATGTGTTACAAAGTACAGAAATTTTTCTTTTTGCCATTATAATAGCTTTTAAGCGATCGGTAAAGGAGCTTTAAAACTTATATTTTCTTTAAATAAAATTATTTTTCATTAGAAATGAACTTAATTGGTTTTGATTCTGAACGACTCAAATAAAAAGATAATCATTCGAATTGATTAAGCAATATCCTATGTGCCATATTAAACACAAAAGTCGTATCTGCACTTTTTAACAAAATTGAGTTATTGTCACCAGGCGCTTCTTTGTGACGTATTTTACTTAAATACAAAATTATATGGTCATTTGAGAACGGGAAATATTAAAAAAAAAAAATCTGAAAAAGTTTCATCTGAATCAAATACATGGTGGTGCAAAACTCTAAAGGGTGATATCTCAGTTTGAGCTCGACTGCAGATACCAATTTTGCGCTTAACACGCAGTTAGGGACTTAAAATGATTATGACTCACAATCAAAGATGTAACGGATTTGATCTTTTTACAATGGAGACTATTTGTCTTAACATATTACTCACTAATATAATATCTTATGAAACTAATTACGCCCAACACTGAATTTGTTTTCCCTGCTTCAATGACCTTACATCATTCTCTTTGATTAACCTTCTCAGAGAAAAAGGTGTGGTTGCTTCAAAACATGGACGTAAGAATTACAATCGTTGCAGTAGTAAACATTTACATCGTTGTGCGAGTCAACAGATCTTGAAATAATTTTTATCTATAATGATGCAATGATAAATGCACTTTAATTTATAAAATCAGATTTTCAGCAAGTACTCTTTTTCACATTGTATAAAATAATTTTGGAAAAAAAATAGAACCGACTTCAGTTGGAAATTGCTCTAAAAAGTAAAAAATAATTTTTTTCTTTGAACACCATCGAAACTACTTTTAAACATAACTTTTGAAGTCGGCGCAAAAACAATGCGTATAATCATACGCAACTAAAATTCAACTATATAAATTTTAATGGATCCAGGTTCTTTAAGAGCATTCGCATACATTTCATTCATTACCACACATTCGTGTAATGGTACAAATATTCTGCTTTTAATTTTCAATGGTTTCTCTGAAAAATGTTGGCAAAATGTGGTTAAATATCATTTTACCTATCGTTTTTGCACCGACTTCAAAACTTATGTTTAAAAGTAATTTCGATGGTGTTCAAAGAAAAAAAATATTTTTTACTTTTTAGAGCAATTTCCAACTGAAGTCTGTTCTATTTTTTTCCAAAATTATTTTATTTTATTCTTTTTAGTGTAAGTGTACTTATGAAATAAGGTAATGCTTCCATTACGAAACTTCACCTAATTTTCTTAAGTAAATGCTCCATAAAATAAACTGAAAAAAAAAAGGAAGAAACTATCAACGTGTCTAAAATTTTAAACGATTGACACTAAAAAATAATCTTTGTTGTTCTCTGGTATTTATTTGTGTATTAGCTTAATCAAAGCCATTTAAATATCAACGGCTTTTCAACTAATTTATATTTCAAAGCAATTCTAGTTTATCGTTGTTCATAAGATTTTAATACATACTACGTACGTTTCCCGCTAATGAGTTTCATGTTTGATTTAGTTAAGCCTTCATTTAAAATTCTCATTATCATTATTATTAAAGTTTCATATCAACCACGTTTTGTAACAATGGATTTCATATTTAATCATTTAGGACAAATCGCTTTAAATTCGACTACTTATTAATATTTCATACTTACTCCAGAGAAGCCTTTGTTTAAAATTTTCATCATGATTACTATTAATATTGCTGTGGCGAGGCAACAAATTTTTGCAACAATGGATTGAAAATTTAATCATTTAATGGGAAATGACATGAAATTTACTGTTTTCCATAATAACTTTTTTTCTAGTGAACAAATATCGCCATATGAGTACATGGTACCTAAGTTACACCATCTCCTATCGATTAAAAAAAATCGCCCAAATCGGTTCAGCAGATCAGATATTATGTGAGAACAAACAAAAAAAAAAGTATACACTTTGAATTGATAACCTCCTCTTTTGTTGAAGTTAGTTAAAAATACGCTTTGAACAATGAAAAAAAAAAATTGCTCAGAATAAAAATGGAAGTTATTTAAAAACGAGTAAATCATTTTTCAAATCAAAGTTTTGTTTCGAGCTCTCAATAATTAAAAGTACGTTCAAACAAAATATGTAAGTGTAAATAATTGTAGTTATGAGTTAAGGCATAAAAAGACGCATTTTGTTTCATTTGGGCTCAAAAAAAAAAAAAAAAATAAATAAATAAATAAATAAATAAATAAATAAAAAATAAAAAAATTCCGCTTCTATAAGTTTTATCTATAATGTATCGAATCAGATGTACTGTGATTGTTCCATAAAAAATGATCCGAAATTACTAAAACTTAATTGGGGATGAAAAACTAAGCAACATAAAGAAGACATTTTAAGAGTTCTGCCTGATTCTAAACAACTGTGTAGGCAGCATCGTTATTTGAAGATGACGAGGTGAAATAGAGTGTTTTTAAAGTTAATGATCTCACATTTTCATCTCCAGCAAGGCATCAAGTATACGAACGCTGAATAACTAGTTTTCACTTGTTTTATTTGTGATTCAGAAACTTTCTGAAAATATTTAGTTATCTATTTTACTTTCCCTGCTTTTGTAGGTGTGAAATTTAGGGTTTTCCAGTTACCTCATATATGCAGTACTCTTAGGTAACTGAAAACACAACTGAGTTTCCTATTATTTTTGTGTGCGGAAGATTAAATTTGATGGCAATGACAATTTCGTGGATATTTTACATAAATCTAGCCTGTAATTTAAGTTTTTGTATCATCTTTCTTTTTGAATGCTTTCACATTACATTTGAAAGAAATCAAATTATATCAGTGAGTCGCATGCTACTTTTTGGGTCGCAGATAGTGTTATTGGTGGAGAACGTTTTGAGCTTCTAAACTGATAACACAACCCTGCGAAAGTAAGCTTTTTGAAAAATTCAAAATAAGTGTTAGCTGACCTTTTTTTATTTGGTGTGCTGATTTTGAAAAATATCTAAATTTATCTCCATCAGGATTTTTTGTAAAATTGACGTTTTTTGCTGAAATCTTTCATAAATGAAAAATAATTTCATAGAATTCTATCATATTATTTCAGAAGTTTTAAAAGTATTCCCTAAAAATATTTATTTGGCAAAAGTGTTTTTTTGTTTATTTACATGATAGTATTTATTGAGTATTTTTTCTGAAATCAATACAAAAAAGTACATAAATTTCTGCCACTTTTTCTCTCGTGTTTCTTTCGTCTTTGGCCTGTGTTGTGTAAGTTGTGATTATCCACCTTCATAAACCTCATGGGGGAAAGAAACCAGTTTCAATTTACTCTCTAATCTCTGGGGTAGATATAAGTATGATTGTTATCCGCTAACAAATTGCCACTATGGCATATTTTCTATACGCGGCGACTGTCAGAGAATGTAGTCTAGGAAAAAACTTTTATCTCTCAATTTATGCCAAAGAAAGGGAAGGATTTAAATTTAAAAAAAAGTGAAACTTTGTTGTTACTTAAACTGACCTTACTATTTTTTTCAATCAGCCAAATTAACTTTTGCCGAATTTTCTTCCATAAAAACTGGTTTTAGTGGTTTTTTTCTTAAATACAGATATTTAAAAAAAAAATAGAAGCTAAGAGAAGGATCTAAAGTTGAAATAGTGACATTCTGTTTCCATTTACCTGAATTGGTAATATTTTTTTTTTTTTCATTTCACCAAGTAAATTTTCCCTCTTATCTCTCAAACGACTCACAGTAATTAAAAAGCAAGTTTCAGTGCTTTTTGAATCATTCCACCCAATAAAAGAGAAAAGCTTCCTTAAATTTTCAGAAAATAAATGATAACTCATTTATTCTTGTTATATATTCGGTTAACGTTCTTAATCAGTTTAACCCACAGAGTATGGCGTGTAAAATCCATCTTGATACATTGTTTAGTCTCATGAAGCAAAGTAATTAAATAAATAGAAAAATACAGCAACTCATAAGTGACTTAGATGTTTATTTAAATACTTGTAATAGTAGTAACAATAATTTAATAGACAGTATGAAGAAGGCCATGTCCCAGTCCTTTTCCATAGGCTAATCCGTTGTAGCCCAGTCCATAGGGGGCAAGAAGTCCCAGTCCGTGGGTGTTGACGAGGCCGTTGTAGGCGAGTCCGTGTCCAGCGAGGACAATGGGAGCTGGTGCCACGTGGCGGACAACTGTGGCAGCGTGAGGGGCGACAACGAAGGGTACCACTGCTGGAGCGACGGCCACGTGGTCGGCTACTGGGGCGACGGGGCCGGCGTAGGGGGAGGCGACGAGGGCGGCTGCTGGGGCGCTGAGGGCGGTCCCTGGCTCGTTGGTCTTGACGGCTGCTCTGAATCCGTGGGCATCAGCTACATAGTCCACGCGTCTGGCCCTTCCGTCAATGTCGTGGAGGGTATAGGAGCCCTTCTTATTTCCGTGGGCATCACCCACTTCGGAGCGAGAGTTTGAAGCACCCTTTCCATCGACGATGTCGTAGCCGAAAGCGTAATTTCCATGAGCCTGGCAAAAGCAAAAATACATTGATAAATAAAAATGCTATTTAAGCTGAAAAATGAACTAATTGGATAAAAATTTGTGACGGCCTATGAAACTAAATAAATTTGAGGCATATGAATAGTTAAAATCACCATCTGGCGTACTTTATTTTAACTGATGAAGCGGTTACATTAACATGTAACCGACTAATCTAAAAGTCAAGAAATAATTTTAAAATGTGCAACTCCAATTTGCATTTAAAAAGAGAGAGATAGCTAGCTGATGCTATTTTAAAAAGCTTGTTCATGTAGCAAATATTTCCATAAAATGCATTATAAAAATTGAAATTATCATTAAACTTCTAAAATTTCTTTTAGCTCTCTCAAAAATTACAGACACGGTTGGAAGCTGACTGGCGTTTGAGTGTTTTTTTATCATAAGAAATGTGATTTACATGATTATTGCACAGATGTTTTTGAATTTCAAACTACTCTTCCTCTTTTATGCTTTATCTCATAGCGCTGTAAGCGGTAGTTTAAAAGGTTTCTGTTTACTATATTTTTAAGAATTAATACTGTAGCATTGTAAAATATCCAAGAGCTTTAAATGCAGTACAAATCTGAATAATTTTGCGTGTTTACACACTGAGTTTAAGAAATGGAGTAATAACCTGGTAAGCTTTTTGTCAGGGTTTTTCATTAACTAGAAAATATTTATATTCTTCAAAAGAATCATTTTTTAAAAATTGAAACGAAATTGCTTTTTGCGTGTTCAGCAAATTTTATAAAATCCGCTGTGGTGCAAAAATAATTATTTAAACCAGAAAGGAAAAAATAACTTTTTCTTAAAATGAATGAGTTTTTTTTCCAAACACAGTGGGACTAATTATGTGTGAAAATAGTCTAAATTATTGAAAGAGAAAAATAAAAACTGACGAAAAGGTATAATACACGGCAGACTTTATTAAAATTTAAATAATAGTCCGTAAATATATTCAGATGCTTGTATTCTTTATATGCGTCTTTTACTCTCATTCAGGATTCCTTTCCAAGTAATAATGCTAATATTGTCATTATTTTTGAATTTTAGTATCGCCAATACGTCAAGAAGACCAAGTAATATCTTTAAAAAACCCGAAAAATTAGTCTAAACTCTGTTTTAAGAAATTATTATTTTATATCAGCTAATAAACGAAGACGAGAGTTTGATTGAATTACAGATACGATTTCATTTCAAATACTTACATCTTGACTTCTTGAACTTGCACTAGCTCCAGTATTTACTAAGGCAACTCCTTGTAATAGTCCTGTAGCTTGGACAGCTACTAATGTGGCGAACAGGAAAGCAACCTAAGAATAAATTTGAAATTTTACTTCTAATTTACATCGAACTAAAATGTTTAATACACTATGGACTTGCGTTAAAATAAAACTTTTGAATAAATTATTTTCAAAGACTAACTGTAAAAATGTTTATTGATTTAACTTCTCCATTCTCTTAATATTTCTCGGAAAAAAACACACGCATAAGAGATATTAACATTACATTTAAAAAATAAATCGCAATTTTAATCTTAAAAACTAAGAAAAACTACTTCAGCAAAGTTTTTTTATGACAAAGCACTGGTCTTTAAAGCACAAACGTGGGAATGCTTTTATACAATGCGGTGGCCTGTTGATTGCCACGAAACAGCACCTGAACTTTAGTTAAAGGATTTTTGCATTAAACATAATATAAGAATAATTATTTCAAGTCGGATAATTAAAGTCCTTAAAGACCAAGAAATTAAACAAAATCATTTTGAGCTTGGAAATTTTTGTGATTAGTATTGAGCAAATACTTAGCAAAAAGCAATCCCTGCCGCAACACTATGCATGTTTTCCATCACATATTATGCAAAATCATGTATTGAAGTTAAGGTTTAGCTGAAAAATAATTATGACAGAAAATCATTTATCTATCTTACTTTAGAGATCATGTTGAACGTTTGTTTTGGGTTTTCAGACAAACTGATGAAAGGCATAGACCCAGAAGCTCTTTTATACTACGAAATACGAAGGAAAGGAATGTTCCTGATGAGTTAACTACCTTCAAAAATCCAGTTTACTATCTTCAAAGGCGGAATTTTTCTAACTAAACCCAACGAAAAACCTTGGTAATTACTTCCAAACCGATGTATTTAACAACATTCACGTCATAAAAACAAACAATATGGGTTTTGTTCTTGTTCGGTAACACCGGGCTCTCTCGTAACAAGATGCCCTTCAGTGCCAATCGAAGGGAATCGGGTGTGTCACTTATATCATGCAAAAGCGTATGTCTTCCTGAGGGGATGGAAGTGTTGAACGTTTTACAATAGAAAAGATACAAATCTTTTATTTCACATGCCAAAATCCCTTTTCAATTGATTAAATCTTCTAACAAGTTGCAACAAATCTTCACCGTTTTAAAGAAAACGGTTGTGATTGTTTGAAGTAACTAATAGTTTTTATCAGTAAATAACGCAGCGCAACCTCAGAATTGAGTGTGTGCAAATGATTTTTTGCGAACCGTTCTGATTTTAACAAGATGACATTTTAAGTTAAGAAAAAGTAATATCTGTTATTCAGGAATAGGTGATAATTATCTAGTTAACCATAAAAATCTGGAAAAAAATTTTTGTTGCTGTTTAGCAACATGCTACATGTTATGAAGGTAGTTTTCAATTATTTTCTTTAAGTATAAACCTTTGTCGGAACACTTGTTTAATTTGATTTTTAAGAAAAAAATAAATAAATAAGTATACAAGTATTTTTTGCAATAAGCAAATTGTTCAAATCTATTTCCAAAGCTTCACTCTCAAAATGCGAATCATTCTGCAGTAAAAATGTGAATATCAGTTAAGAATAATTGACGCAATTAATATTTATTTATTTAGCCATTACTGACAACATTATTGTACGATTATTATTCATACTGTCTTGGTTAGTGGAGAGATAGTTCTTCGTCATCCACCGTTTCGACTATGTAGGAAGAGGGATGCGGGGGGGCACATGTTTACGTGGTATGTTTAACTAGAGTAGTTTGAAACAGAAAATATTGAAAAAAAAAAAAAACTCAAGTGATGGCAGTACCATCTTGGGATGATGGGTCATCTTGTGTTTCTGTGGTAACAACTTCTTTTTTTTATCTGATGTTGTATGGTTAGATTAGAATACTCAAAGGCCGATTATTTGACGTTTATGTGATAATTTCCGAGATTTAAGTAGGGTAAACTAGGGAGGTTTGACCCACTCGCTTTTTTTTTCATATTCAAATATTTTTTTGACTGATGAACATTGTACTGTAGCAAAGTCTCAAGTAGAATCAACAGTTACAGTGAACTCTCATTTATACGCCGCCTCATTTATGCGCCTTTTTCACTGAAACGACGATTTTAAATGGTCCCAGCACATTCCATAGCAAAATAATGATAGTATCGTTCGTTTATGCGTCGCTCTAAAGATAAATATTTCACTTATGCGCCGAATTTTCCCTAAAATGTATGAAAATTTATTTATTTTCTTTAAAAATAAGCATTTTTCTTTACTTTCCTCTTTAATCTTTCGCCTTTATTGCTCACGGAAGGCATTTTTTCCGCATGAACTAGAGTTCGGAGAGGGACAATTATCTATTATGCATCGTTTTAAAGGGAACAGTTTGTAATTAGGTATGCTACAACTTTTGTTTTCTCTTAATCATTATAGTTACGTTACAGTAATTGCCAAACTGTAGTAATATGTCCCTTTTCTATAGAAATTCTTATTCACTCTCTCATTAGAACCTATGTTGAGTTTTAGTCCTTTAAATAGGCTCGTTCACTTATACGTCTCTCTCACTTATGCGCCTTTTTCTGTTGGTCTCTAGAGCAGGCGCATAAGTGAGAGTTCACTATAATTGTATTTTTTAGCTATTTTGAAGTGGAATGAAGGAGCAATCGTATGTGATGTCTCTTTCGTTGCAAGTTTATAAATTTATCTCTCCTTTATTATTCTGCATTAAATTATCCAAATTAAATTGAATTATTTGTGTACTCACATTAATATACCAAAAGACTACCTACTTAATTTTTACTTTCACTCTTTGTTTATATGAATATGTTTTTTAATTGCTGTGTACTAAAATGTCTATTAAGGAAGTCTGACCTACTTTAATTCCGGGAGTTTTAATCCGAGTCAAAACGCCCGAATCACCCAACATTTAGTTTTATTTGATGGTATAACAACTTAGAAAGTGTATAAAACATTTAATTTATTTAAAGAAATATTTTCCACGCAAATTAAAGAAGTTTTTTGTCCTTAACTTGCAATCAGTCCCTTTATAAATATTTGAAGCATTATCTGTTAATGCATTATTCTGATCAAATGAAATACAACTGAAGATGTCTTTTCTCATTTGTTAGAAAATTTATAAAGTTACTCGATCCATCTCTACTTTATTCAACTATTTTTACTTTCTTTATTTATTGTAACTGAAGTAGTATTTATTTTATAGCATGAAAGTTAATATAATACGGACCTAGAAAAGGTAAATCTGGTAGAAAACATGCCTAATTAATGATTTTTCGGCATCCGTGCTAAAACTAATAAATATTGAAAAGATGTGCACACTATGAAAAAGGTAAAAAAAAATCTAAAAATATTAAGAACAACGCTTGGAACCAAAAACAACAAAATGAAGATGAGATTTGTCTCCAGATAACGAATCTGAACTACAATAATATCTCATCTAAAGTGATGTAGATGGTTGTTTCAAAGATTACAAAACAACTGTTGTATCATTGAAATGAGAGATGTTTTGGCAAATGTTTAATCAACTAAATTTTCTTATATTGTTTGCTCTATGAAAATAAAAGGACACGTAATTTATGTAATTTTTTATGGATCTGTTGCAAGTAGCCTCAGCTTTATTTGTCTTGAAAAGGGAGACGTTGCAACTACGTCTAAAATAGATGTCGTTAAGCTCCCTAATCCAATAATCAATACAGACACAGAAAGAGTTGCATAGAAAATGAAATTTGACTGTGACATTTTTAGCAATCATACTCTCTACTGATTCAAATTAAATTAATTTCCTTAGACGTAATTATTGCCGGAATCTTGTAATAGCATCTCATAAGTCATGTACTCGTAATTATTTCAGCATTACAATTTCGATTTTACAAATAGTTACTTGTTTATTTCTGAGAGAAGATTTGTTTTTCTCCATTTTTTTTCAATTTTCTCGAATTTCAAAACGGTATCAAATTTCTTCGAATCCAAATTTCATAATTTTGCGAATAAAATTACATTAGCACATTAGACATGAAAATTATTTAAGAAAAAGGGAAGCTGTGGGGTGAGCACTTTAATTTAGTGGTGTTTTTAAATTTATTTTTCAATTATAAGTAGTCATTTAATTCAAGACTCTTATTCTTTGAAAATTAGAGGTTATCTAAAAACATTAAGCTAAGGAGAAAAGTATCGACACATGAAAAACATTGCAACATTGCCTATATCTGTATATTTTTAAAAAATACGAGTATAAAATTATTGAATTATTTATATCAACTGAGAGGATTTTTTTTTTTTTTGCATTTCATTTTTGGAATTATTTGTTTTGTTTTTACTCACTACACTTTCGTGTTTCTTTAATTAAGGACTACATGTTATACTTTGCTTATAAATTTATCCATCGTAGTCTCTTATTCAAGCATCCGAGAAGTAATTTTATTTAAAACATCTTTTATAACGGGTAATTATCAAAAATTTGACTCATTATAAATGATATGAAAGATCTATGTTTTTGCATTACAAATTAAAAGTTTAGGAATTTAACAGAGGGTTATCTTTTAATATTCTAATCAGTTTTAGGCATTGTATGAACTATTTTTTCGCTTTTACTCTGTACACTTTCATAATGCATGTTATGGTAAGGATTGCAGAAAATCACATTTATTTACTGTTAATAAAACAATTTATCATTGTTTCTTGGCGAAAGTATAATTTGAAAAACAATATTAAAAATGTTTTTTTTTTCATAATCGGCAAGGGGCCGATTATGGCCGATTAAGCGGTAGTACCGATCAATCGGTGCCTTCCTAGTGATTATGACAGATATAATTGCTTCTAGAAAACTTGATTCGAAAGAAATTTCGATGCAAAACGAAAGAATAAAGGTTTATTTTCGGAACATTTTGAGCAGTTAAAAATATTTTATACAAATATCTACAAAGGAAATTCAAATAATCCTCTCGACCGAAAATAAATTATAAAATATTAGTTAAAAATTAATTTGTGAATTGATTTAGACGATAAATTGTGAAAATGTTCTTATACCAGGGGGGAAAACTGAGTTTCTTCGTACTCTTAACATTCACTCATCAAGTAATGTTAAGACTTCAACATAAGAGTTCTTTCTTTGTAATTTCATTCCTATAAAATCTAAATTTAGAAATTTATTTTGAATATGTAAGAAATGTGAAAATTTGATTTTTTAAAGAGACATTTTATATTGGTATTCAGAAAGAGTAGGTTTGTTTAGAATCCTTCATTTTGGACAGGGCACTTCACATTGTTTAAAAACCGTTATTTTTGATTGAAAAAAAAATAAAAAAGAAAAACGAATTATATTGGGGTAGCTGTTTTTAAAGGACACTTTTCTACTTCGACTTAATTCATTGCTACAGATGTTAGAAAAGCACACTTATTTACAACGGTATACGCCCAAAATGTCGCGGCCGAAATGTCGTGGGCCAAAATGTCGCGGCCAAAATGTCGCTGGGAAAAAATGTCGCGGGCCAAAATGTCGCGGGTCAAAATGTCGCCGGTCCAAAATGTCGCCGGGCCAAAATGTCGCGGTCTAAAATGTCGCTGGTCAAAATGTCGCCGGTCCAAAATGTCGCCGGGCCAAAATGTCGCGGTCTAAAATGTCGCTGGTCTAAATGTCGCCGGTCCAAAATGTCGCGGTCCAAAATGTCGCGAGCAAAAATGTCGAAGGTCCAAAATGTCGTGGGCCAAAATGTCGCCGGTCCAAAATGTCGTGTGTCCGAAATGTCGCCGGTCCAAAATGTCGCCGGTCAAAAATGTCGCGTGTCCAAAATGTCGCCGGTCAAAAATGTCGCGTGTTCAAAATGTCGTCGGTCAAAATTGTCGCATGTCCAAAGTGTCGCGGGTCCAAAATGTCGCCGGTCAAAAATGTCGCGGGCAAAAATGTCGCCAGTTCAAATGTCGTCAGACAAAAATGTAGAAGATCCGACATTGATAGTACCAAAAATTAAATTATATGAAAAGGCTTTTTTACACCAAATTAGCAAAAGATTGCTAATTGCTGTTGATGAACGTGTGCGTTAATGATAGAATGGACTAAAATTTTTGAAAAATACTAAAAAAAAAATTACCCTTTCGGCTTGTAACCGTTTCGAGCGTTTTCCAAGAAACAAATAGTTATCAAACAAGCGTCCGTTATTTATTTACAATAGCTTATTTCACCGTGACTCGCTATCTACCAACTTAAAAACGAATAGATTAGCAGCTCAAGCCAAGTTTAATTGATATCGAAAGGAAAATTTATGTGTTAAAAAAGAAGTTGAAGAAATGTGAAATGAATAAGACAGATATACAATGTTTGACATTTGTTTTTGTTAAAATTTCTTACATGATCGAAAGCAAGTCTATATAATTTAAGTGATAGAGGTGTTTTTATTTTCTTCTTCATAAAATGTGTAAAAGAAAGTATTGGATCAGTGAAAAATTGTCAATTTGGAAGAATTTACACGTTCTGATGTGTGCTGAATTCAATTTTATCGTTTATTTTTTTGGGGCGACTCTACCACAAAACTTACTGCGTAAATTGGAATGAAATTCGATACATACATATACCAACGAATATGTGGTTCAGTGCTGATTGGTTTTTGCCGCTAGTTCTTCCAAGTTTTTACATGCAAGAATGTAATGGAACGTTTTCAGCATAGCGTGATTACTATGTCTGAAGAAGGTTCAGACGAAATCAAATAAAAATTGGCCCATAAGAAGCCTTCAGAAGATACGCCACATCATCGAGGAAGCAGAGCAATTGAACTTTTTATTTTTCATTATTTGTGAGTGATGTATATCAAGAAGTAATGCAAGTATTCAGACAAAATTTTGTTTGTAGAAGAATCTTAAAGGTAGAGATGCTTATTCATTTCTGGCGTTAATCAGCTCAGACATAGTACTGTACCTTCGTTACAATCAGTATTTAAATGTGGAGTTGAATATAATACCATTTTTTCTCTTGAAATTTCACCTCCCCTTCCACCACTTAGTTGTTACAAAGAAAGCAATAATTACATGAACTAATTTGATTTCAAACGTCCCCAATAACTCTTAAAGAAAATGTTCTAGAAGAAAATTGCCGGCTACGCGGTGATTAAACGGTATTCCGTTTTTGCAAAAGGCAAAAAAAAAGCCTTTACAGCAAATTTATTTGTTTAATTTCTTAGTGTGAAAAAAAGAAATAATCCTAAATATACTTCAAAAAAAAAACTAAAAAATACGCTTTTAGAGTAAATCAAATTCAAAAGAAGATTTTGAAAACTGTTGAATATCCGCTGTTTACTTGCACTTATAATATGCATTTTGTGGACGATCGATGCCCTACTCAGAACTAATGGCAAATGCACTTATTATGCATCAACATGCAATATAGTTTAGCCTTTAGTAATAATAATGGTTTTTAACATATTACTTTTACGTTTGTAAAGAACGTGAATTTTATCTTTGACTCACAAGGGGACCTTACAGGTTATCACTCACCGATTTTGATGAGTTTTATATATTATGTAGAGGGACCCACTCTAAGTATTTTAGCAAAAATATATTCCTCAATGCGCCTTAGTTTTTGAGATATAACGATCCAAAGTTCAGCTCGAAGTTGTTACAGAGGTACGGTTGAGCAGTGGGCACAACAGCGGCCGTAGCCCAGTGAGCAAAGTCCCCCACTCCGACCGCTGGAGGTCTGGGGATCGAGTCCCGTGAATTAACAATATTAAAAATTGAAAAAAAAAATATTTTCTAAATGAATAAATAAATAAAATAAAAATGAATAATTAAACGATTTTTCATTAACTATCGAATTTTTTCGATATTAAAGAAAAAAAAATACGTCACGGGACTCGATCCCCAGACCTCCAGCGGTCGAAGTGGGGGACCTTGCTCACTGGGCTACGGCCGCTGTTGTGACCACTGCTCAACCATACCTCTATAATAACTTCGAGCTGAACTTTGGATCGTCGTTATATCTCGGAAACTAAGGCGCATTGGGGCATATCCTTTTGCTAAAATACTTAGGGTGGGTCCCTCTACATAATATATAAAACTCATCAAAATCGGTGAGTGACAACCTGTAAGGTTCCCTTGTCAGAGTTACATACCTACAAACAAAAAACAAACAAACCCACATGTGAAACTAATAAAAGCGTATTAAAAAGGAAGAAATTTAGCGTCCCTGGGCCCTAGTACAGCCCTGAATAAACTATGGCATTATTTTGGTACTTAAATAATTCAAGCGTTAGAAGAAATCAATTTAGTTACATTTTTGTTAATAAATTAAGCTAATTTTCTAAACTGTTACGTTTAAAAAAAGTTACTAAACAGGTGTATTTATCATATCGTGATAAGCTTATTAGTAAAATTGAGCTACATAATTAAGCTGCATTGAATTTGTGAATTGCTGGAAACATTAAATCTGTACTATGCACTTAGTGTCATTTAGGAACGGCTATATTTTGGACTGGAAACATTTTGGACCGGCGGCCTTTCGGACCGGCGTTATTTTGGACCGGCGACATTTTGGCCCGGCGACCTTTTTGACCGGCGACATTTTGGCCCGGCGACATTTTGGCCCGGCGACATTTTGGACTGGCGACATTTTGGACCGGCGACATTCTGGCCCGGCGACATTTTTGACTGGCGACATTTTGGCCCGGCGACATTTTGGCCTGGCGACATTTTTGACCGGCGACATTCTGGCCCGGCGACATTTTGGCCCGCGACATTTTGGGCAGACGATATTTTGGACCGGCGACATTTTGGCCCGCGACATTTTAGCCCGCGACATTTCGGCTCGGCGACATTTTGGACCGGCGACATTTTGGCCCGCGACATTTTAGCCCGCGACATTTTGGCTCGGCGACATTTTGGACCGGCGACATTTTGGCCCGCGACATTTTAGCCCGCGACATTTTGGCTCGGCGACATTTTTGCCGCGACATTTTGGCCCGCGACATTTCGGCCGCGACATTTTGACCCCAAACCATTTACAACGGGCTGCCGTATAAGATTTTTTTACCTTTTTGAATGTCCAGTGTAAAATTTGAAAAATGCTACTGATGCCTTTTTAAAATAAATGATTTATAAGTAAATGAACTTAAATTAATAGTTTTTATCCTTGCAAAATTCTGGTATATACATTGCTACCATTACTGCATGAGTAATTCTAACTCAAAGATTTTTGTAACCTATAGCAATATTAACTGTATTTTTTTTTTTTTTTTTTTGCACAGTTCAAGGTTACAAGTACAAATGAAAACGATTAAGTAACTGTATAAGCATAAAAAGTCAGTCTTAAATTTCAAGGAAGATTCTAATCTATATTTTCCATAAAGAAGGCATCGAAAATGATGCAAAATTTACTTCAAATAAAAAGTCTCTTTTTTTTCGGATGCAGAAAATGCAATATAGCATAGTATTCTTCTGAAAGATAGCATCATGCTTTGTTTCAAATCGACTACATTATTTGTTGATTTTAGTCGTAAAATTAGCATATGATCATTTGTTTTCAGATGTTAAAGGACACTTTTCTACTTCGACTTAATTCATTGCTACAGAAGTTAGAAAAGCACACTTATTTACGACAGGCTGCCGTATAAGATTTTTTTTCCTTTTTGAATGTCCAGTGTAAAATTTGAAAAATGCTACTAATGCCTTTTAAAAATAAATTATTTATAAGTAAATGAACTTAAATTTTTGTTTTTATCCTTTCAAAATTCTGATGAATACATTGCTATCATTACTGCATGAGTAATTCTAACTTAAAGATTTTTGTAACCTATAGCAATATTAACTGTATTTTTTTTGCACAGTTCAAGGTTACAAGTACAAATGAAAACGATTAAGTAACTGTATAAGCATAAAAAGTCGGTCTTAAATTTCAAGGAAGATTCTATTCTATATTTTCCATAAAGAAGGCGTCGAAAATGATGCAAAATTTACTTCAAATAAAAAGTCTCTTTTTTTTCGGATGCAGAAAATGCAATACAGCATAATATTCTTCTGACAGATAGCATCATGCTTTGTTTCAAATCGACTACATTACTTGTTGATTTTAGTCGTAAAATTAGCATATGATCATTCGTTTTCAGATGTTACTTAAATCTTCTGTTAGGTGTTTTATTTATCATTGATATCTGTGAGAAAAATACGATTCGATGATTCATTTAGTCAAATCTATATTCGATCAAAACAGTGCTAAAAAGTGTTTACTCACAATTTGATTATTTTTAAAAGTGTGACTATTAATTTACTCTATGATGCCAAAGGCTATGAATTATTTCTGCTTGTATTAGGGCGATTCTCTGTAAACTCGTCATTTTTCACACGAAATCTGTCCGGGCACGGTTTTTCGAAATGTTCGTATAATTATAATACTATTGCTCAGAAAATGAATCTACTACTTTGGTTTAAAAGAGGGCCAATTGAAGTTTGTGTTTTTCTGATAAATCATGATAGGGGGTAAGTCCCCCGCCTAGTATAACTAGTCAGGGGACTGTGCCAGGTGACTGTGTTTTTGCTCTTTGTTGCGTAATATCTGCAAAACTATTGAAACATAATTAGTTACGAGACTACCTATAAATTTAGGCATAAATCGTGGACATAATAACTAATATGTTTTATAATTTAATTAATTGACATTAATAAAATCACTTCCCAGAGGACTGTTTTCGCAACGACCCTGATGTATACTTTCATCACAAATGTGACTCTCAAACTAAGTAAAGTAGCGTTTCAACACCATTCTCGGTGATTTCGGCAAATTCACACTGATTACTTTAAAATTCATGCCAAAAATAATTTGCAAAAGTTACATATTTTTCGTATTACAGCTTTGAATTTGTTGCAGGGGACTGTTTGAAAGGGGGGACTGTTGTTGGGGACTGTTTGTTGTTGCAGGGGACTGTTGTTGCATATGCATACTATCTTTAACAGTTAGACTATGGAATTGGGACAGCCAGGGGACTGTGTTTTTGGCACGTAGATAATTTCTAGAAAAAAAAATTAAATTGTTATCAGTCCAAATACAATTGGGCCACAAAGTATTAATGCTTTACTTGTATTAAGAGCGATAATTACTTTATTACACTTTATTATTTTTAAAATACTCAGTCCGGACAGCCAATTACCAGTTTACAGAGAATCGCCCATTACCCTTTTCTAAGAAAGAAAGAACAATAATCTCTATTTCTGATTATTTAATAATTTATTTTGATCGTATATTTACACAAAGATGTTCTCGGGGTCATACAATCCAATTGGTACCAAATACTTGATTTACTTATTAACATTCAAAAAGCACTGCTTTAATGGATGGCCCCCAGAAGACCATGTCCAAGTCCCTTTCCGTAAGCTAATCCGTTGTAGCCCAGTCCATATGGGGCCAGAAGTCCCAGTCCGTGTGTGTTGATGAGGCCGTTGTAGGCGAGTCCGTGTCCAGCGAGGGCAATGGGAGCTGGTGCCACATGACTGACAATGGATGCTGCATGGGGAGCTACGGCTAATGGGGCAAGTGCTACATGATCGGCTACCGGGGCAACGGGGCCAGCATAGGGGGAAGCAATAGCTGCTGCAGCTGGGGCGCTGAGGGCGGTTCCAGGTTCGTTGGTCTTGACAGCTGCTCTGAATCCATGAGCATCGGCGACGTAGTCCACGCGTCTGGCTCTTCCGTCGATGTCGTGGAGGGTGTAGGAGCCCTTCTTATTTCCATGGGCATCACCCACTTCGGAGCGAGAGTTTGAAGCACCCTTTCCGTCGACGATGTCGTAGCCGAAAGCGTAATTTCCATGAGCCTGGAAGAAAACATAAGTTGCTTAACTCTGCCAGCATTGTAGTAATTTTAAAGAGCGATAATTTTTCAGGAACCCAAATCTTTATGCCTTACATTTTATATTTATATTATTTAGCCGCTTGTTCGAATGGTTTAATATAAAAAGAATAGATTGCATTACACAATGAAAGCTACATTTGAAAAAGTTTTCATTTAAGCAACACTTTTCCAAGTTCATAAATAAAATAAATTTGATTACATTCAATAATTTTTGTTTGTTGCAAGGGTATTTAAAACATTAATGTTCAATACTTTTATAATTAAAAAAACAAGAAGTAAAGAAAAAAAAAAGACTTTTTCTTGCAGCAATACAACGAACAGGACAGACAATGTAATTATTTTTAAATATCAAACCGATTAAAAAAAATATTTCTTATAAAATTTTAAAATACATTTGTCGATCTGAAATATTAGTTTACGCATTTTGAAATTAGGTCTTTTTTTATTTCCTCTATTAAACAAACATTTCTTCTAAAGATTTAATTAAATAGTATTTAAAATTAAAAAAAATCATTTTTGCAAGTTTTTGATAAGGTCTACAGTTTTAATAAGAATTTCAATTTGAAATAAATAAATAAATAAATCAGCAAATGTTCTTACATCTTGACTTCTGGAGCTGGCACTGCCTCCAGTATTCACTAAAGCAATTCCGTGAAGAAGTCCAGAAGCTTGGACAGCCACTAAAGTGGCGAACAAAACAGCAACCTGCAATAAATTGAAACAGCTTTTATTTATTTGTCCTCGCTGAATTTTTACTTTTTAACGGCACTGAACAAGCTGAATCTTTAAGTTTTTAAATAGCAAGCATCGAAATTACATATTTCAAGGAAACAAACGCTTGTATTGTTTTAGAAATTATTTTCTTAAGATAAATAACACCAACACAAGTACATTTTAGTTACCGAAGGAAACTAAATTTACTCTTGGAAATCTTATCCTGCAATTTTAAGTTTGACTGATGAAAACAAAATTAACCTTCGCAAAACTTCAAGCTGCATGCTTTGAGATTGCATAAATTGAGCAAAACTAACATATATATTCTTGTAAAAGTTGTTTCTCTTCTGTATATAATAACAAGACTACGGAATGAGAAAGAAAATGACCGACTCCGACTCATGGAACATTAAAGTCTCTGAACTCGACTCTTTATCACAAAATCAGACTGAAGCCGCCAACCTGAATAACGCCATACCTTTTGACTAACAAACAATATTCATTTAATATAATGAAATCATTTCCTAAAATTCTACATTTGACATGCAATAACAGCAATAGTTTATTACAATGATTCGTTTTCTTTTTGGTTTATTGACAGAAGAAATTATGCGGATAGAATTGAAATAATTTGTATGTATCGTACATTGAAATATATATAGTAATTCTCTCTAAGTTTACTGCAATAAATTTTTTGATCTTTTAACTTAATATTTTGTTTTAATAAGAGTTACTTTATCCTTATTAGTTTGCATTGGGAAAAAAAAAATTGCATTCAAAAATGTTGTTCCTTGTAACCCAAAGCACGTGTGTGCAACTAACTTTTACCAAAAAAAAAAAACTAACGTTCTGTAAAAAAAATTACAAAGAAGTACTTAACTTAATATACCTTAAAATAAACAGAATGCTTTCTTTTGTAAATAAAAACAAACATATTTTAGAATCAGAAATTAATTTTAAGTTTTCTAGTAATTTTATGTACAATTATGGACAGCGTGTGTTTGATATATAGTGGAAAATCCGGCTTGATAGTGTTAAAAAGACAAACTGATTTTGTTATGTTCTCCATAATGCTGTGTCAAAAGTAAGTCTGAGTAAAATAATTTCAATATAAAAGTATATATTTTGCTTTAAATTTCTGCATTGAATTTATACTATTTAATTTTATTTCATTACGTAAGAATTTTGTTAAAAGTTCGAATTATTACAATATTAAATCAACCAATTTTCTAGTTACAGTTTCGTAAAGAAATTTATGAAATGTAGATAATATTGGATAATCTTCGTAGTGCATAATGGAAATTAATAGTATAATGTTAATAAGGTTTTGACTGATTTCAAAATTTGTTAAAGAATGTAACATCTTTCTTGTGAACTTATACTAAGCAACGACATTTAAAGGCCACACATTTCACTAAAAAAAACTATTATTTGCATGTGAATATAAGATTTTACAATTTACTTGTGTAAATTTAATCACCATTAGTACAACAGTAAATCAAAAAACTTCTTACCTTAGCGATCATGGTAAATATGCTTGTGGTTTTCACAAAACTAATGTCTAATGCAAAAATCTGTTCCCTTTTATACAAAATGCAAGAATGCAAAGAACCGAAAGAGTCGTACCGTTCGCCTTCAAAAATCAAGTCTAATTTGAAAAGAAACCTATTTTTTTTACTATCGTCAAAAATAGTATTACAAGCAAGCAATTAAGAATCGCTTTCTGCTAATTATTAATCGGAACATTATCGGCTTCTTTTTTGTTTGACTCCGTTGTCTACTTTCGAATAGACGTCCTTCAAAAAGAAAAGTGTTGTGGTTGTAAACGGGTGTGGTTAGTATGCTGTGCAAGTTTATTTATATTATGCAAGTTATTACTATGGTGAGAGAAATGTAAACAGAAAGACAATTTAAGACGAAGACGTAATAGAATTACGTTTCTTCTACTTTCCATTACTCTTTTTCTTCCGCATAAATTAATGCTGTATTACATTAAAATATATGCCTGAGCATAATCCAGAAGGGATACTTTTCATTGCCGTAACCCATCTAAAGCTGTGGTGGCCAACCAACGGCCTGGGGGTCACATCAAGTGCGAGAAGCTGATACACGCCTCTTGTTGTTTAGTTTGATGTTGCAAATCCGAAAAGACAATTTTTACAAATTCGGAGCTAAATATTCAGATTTGTTTTTCCTGAAGAACAAATGTATTTAATGAAAGAAACACCAAGTCATGATAACAGTTATTAGTTTTGAATTTTCTTCCTTTTTTCTATATTTTCCCATGTTATTTAGAATAAATATAAATGTGTTGATATTTTACACTGCAAAAAATAAACTGTTGTTTTTACAATATAATAATGGCAGCAGAGGTTCCAGTTTAAACCTGTAAGATGCACAGTAATACACTGTAAAACAAGCAATTTTACAGTTTATTGCCTTAAAATGAACCGTATTGTACTTTAAAAACAACAGCATAATGCTGGCAGCAGAGGTTCCAGTTTAGAACTAAAATGCATAGTAATAAATTGTAAAATTAGCAGTTTTATAGTTTATTACTGTAATGTAAAGCAGCAATTTTAGTTTATCACTGTAAAATTAGCAATTTTACATTTTATTATTGTAAAAATAGCAATTTTTACAGTTTGCTACGATTAAATCAACTGTATTATACTGTAAAAATAACATGTATTTTTTGCAGTATATATATGTTCTGGTCCGTTAGAATCATTTTAATATGAGGTGCAGATCGCGAGTAAAAAAATGTTGGACACCATTAATCTAAAGCGTACTTTTGAATTTTGTAAATCAAACTAGAGTACTTCATGGGATGCTAGAAATTTTTTTAAAGAATCATATAAAGAATACTTGCTTATTTATTCTTTTTTTTAATACGCTTTTTTTAGTTTCACTTGTGTATGTATGTAACTCTGAATAAAAGATAAAATTCACGTTCGTTGCAAATATAAAAGTAATATATTTAATACTATTGTTAATACTAAAGGCTAAATTATATCACATGTTGATTTACGAGTAAAAAAGTATTTCAGTTGTTTGTATGAAACTGAATAAAAGATACAATTCACTTTCTTTGCAAATATAAAAGTAATATCTGTACCTCAGAACCAGACTAACGTAAGTGGATTTTCGTCATTTTTCAGTAGAGGGGAAAAACGATGTATTCGACAATCGTTTTTCCCCTCTACCGAAAAATGACGAAAATGGACTTACGTTAGTCTGCTTCTGAGGTACAGATATATTTTTTACTATTATTAATACTAAAGGCTAAACTATTATATAAACTATATTTCTTATAAAACATGTTGATGTATAAGAGCATCTAAAAGCGTATTTTTCAGTTTTTTAAAACTGATTTAAAGATCATTCGCGTTTTTTGTGCTCCAGTGGTCAATTACTGCCAGACCACTCAAGCTAGATGAGCTTGAACTCCGATTTCTGAATCGAGTACGTCATCGTTAAAGGAGTGACCGTAGTTTTCTCCTTGGTGTGGAGGACGGAGGGAGGCATAACAACATATTTTCATACGCATACAAATGTAAGAGAAATAAATATAAGTGCAACAATATTGTAGAAATTTAATATCCTACAAAAGCTCTAAAATTTAAAATGTTAGATTAAAATTGAAATACGTAGATCTTATAAGAAACAAAATGTTTAACGTTTCAATTGTTGCTGTCCTAAAAAAGTGTGCTAGTGTTAAAAATTAAGAATTAAAGGAAAATGGTATAGCTCTATAATTATCTGTACCAAAAATAAAACTGCTTGTAGCGCTTTCTTTGACGAGGAAAATAATTGATTCAGAAATTTTATGCTTTGTTAGTTTAATCAGAGCAATCAACGACCTTCATGAATGTTAAATGTGCAAAGTTTTTTTCTTTTCTTTTTTCGTTTTACCTATTAAAAAATCTAAAAGTATATTCAGAATCTTGTCAATATTTTCAGAAAATATGTTACAGATGTTTTATTGGTTTATAGATAAAGTTTCAATTTCTTCAATATGGACTGATGAAAAACACTTTTTATCTGGCTTAAATGTAGTCATAAAAAATTAAATAAAAATTTTCGTACAGGTTTTACACTTCAAATTCTTTTCGTTAAAGCAATTTCTTTCTCCACATCTGTTATATTATGAGATGTGGATTTATAAAAGATTTAATTACCTCGCAGAGTTTCATGTTAAGTTTTCCTTGATTGCTCAAAAAATGAATAAAAAAGATGTTCAAATAAAATAATGGAGCAGCGGAATAACATGTCATAAAGATTTTTTTTTTCAAAACTTTTCAAGGTTAACACATACGAACTAATATCTACCACCTTAAAAGCCTACTTTTAAGTTTTAACTTTAAAAATTTTTGTGAATTAATTTAGTATATGTGTAGATTCATTTTTCTTTTATAGTAATACTTTTATGGCGTAGCAAGCCTTATTTATGTATCTATTCTTCCTCCTTTTTTTTTAAAGAGAGGTTTGAGAAAGTTGGCTTAAAAAAGTAGCACACCTCAATGACCTGTTTAACGGACGATCCTGTGGGTCCGTGATCAGGGCACCATAACTTTAGGGGCGTCAAAAAAAAAAAAAGAGTTAAATTCTTCCTCCCCTATTTTGCAACTCTTACTTTGAAAATGCATGGACTTTCTGTTGAGAGAGGCGATGAATTTTACTAGGACCCAGGCATTACTTTGACTTGATCGGGTTATGAACACACGATAGAATTATGAAATTTGAAAATTACTTTGATAAAAAAAAATGTTATAATTTGTTATTATTATTATTATTATTATTATTATTTTTTGACTCAAATATAACGAATTGAAGTGCTTATTTTTCTCTTCTGTTAGAAACCAGTCATACAAGAAATATGTTTGCAAGACTATACATTAATCTATTGGGATTAACCCATTTATGCCCAGTAGCCTAAAAAACGGGACGCTTGTTAGTTACTGCATACAAAAACCTGTAATGGGTAGGGTATATCATTTTACTAAAGCTGTTTTTCACAAGTTAAATAGTCCTTATTCTTGAGAAAACCAGATAGAACCACTAGTTGGACATCAGGGTATATTTATTGACAGTTATTTTCAGACAAATCAGTCAAGCAACGATCCAGAATGGGTAGCCACAGAAAGTAAGGTTTTTTTGCGAACTTATTTTTCATAAAATTAAACTATTTTAAAATTATTTGCTTAAAATTGATCACAGATGCCTTCTGTAATGTTACTTTGCAAAAGTAAAGTCAAGTAAGGTCGTATTTTGCTCACATATCTGCAAAATATCCCATAAACAGGACGTTAAATAACTTAATAAATATGGCAACGGCGATCTATTTTGCGCCTAAAATGTATGTAAACCATTCCAAGTAAGAGTTTTAAGCAGATAAAAATTGAAAAAAATTGTTAAAAAAAACTTGGGCATAAATGGGTTTACTGAGGGTCTTATTTTTGTACGTAATGCGTTACAAACCACATGCCTAAGATTTATTTTTTAAAAAAATTTACAAAAATTGTTTTTTGAAAAAGAAGAAGAAAAAAAAAACTAATGCAAGATTTGTGCTTTGTGCAATGATTTTGTCTAAGATACTCATTTTCTGTCATTTACACAAGTGGGATAAATTTGGTCAAAATCATTGAAGAATTTTGCCGTCATGTGAAGGATTTCAATTGTTTTGAATAATTCATCCGTGGTCCTCTTCACAAGGCTCGTGTCTTCCCTATCTTCATATTTTTTCTGTGGCCACTGTTGAGAAACCCTGGACTAGACCATTATTTAGAAACAAACTGTTGTTTTCTTTTGTTATTTTGAGTAGCATTGCCTCTTCTGTCTGAAAACCAGTGAAAGATTCATTTTTCTTCAATAAACTGTTCTCATTTCATGAGCATTTTTTCCAGCTGTTGCTTATTTTTTGAGACAGTGTACTATCCTCATTTCTTTTAAAACAGAATAAATATCAACCAATAATCCTTTGAACTAATACAACTTCACGTTATTATGTATTCAGAAGACATTTCATCAGACATATGTAAATTGATACTGAATCAACAAATAATAGTTCATAAAAATTAATTCAGCCTTCATGATCTCAGTTACTCCAGATGAATTAACAATGCCATCGAACTGTATTGACGCTCAATGCATAATCGTTGAAGGTTGAATGTACGACCTTCTCTTATGAATGGAGTGGGTAATAAGAACGCGTAAAACAAGTTAGGTGTGGTCCTTATGAAATGGTTTAGTCATGGGACCGTTCCTTTAACTAAGTTGATTGTTTAACCTTTTCAGACTATGGCACTAATTTGTGTGTAGTTGCTGGAATACTCTTTGTGCTATTAAAAATTTAAGTAATAGTAGGGGAATATGGGACATTTTCAGCCCACCCTAATGCACGTACTGAGGGGTCGGAAAAACTACACAACATCCATTCAGAGGTGACTAAAATAGAAATTTAGATCGAAATTTGAGTGAATTTTTTTTTTCATGATCACAATACTTCCTTTACTGCGTAAAAGGAAGTAAAAAGGAAAAAGAAAATCCGAGATGGAGTGTTTTGCTCGCCAGAGAAATAACATCTAGAGTAAACCACCATTCATGGTAACTGCATAAGGGTTCGGGGCGGTTCCAGAGGGTTCGAATAATCACCGTACATTCTTCATTATTTGTTCAATAATATCACATTTGAACATTTTTTCTTTCTGAACGTATGTTGCAGGTGTTGTCTTGTGTCTCAGCTGGTGGTGTAGAGGAATTTAGGGGAGGGGGTGCCATTCCAAAGAGACAATAATAATTTAAATTTAGCATAAACTATTTTTTAATTTAATTTTTTTTCAATTTTAGAATCATTTCGTAAAGTACGCACCAAGCCTATCTGAATAAAATTAATTTAGTTTGCAATGGGAGCAATATGGCAGTCGGCGGTTTGTGTTAAAGAGTACATTTCGTTAAAAAAAAAAAAAGAGAACTACGTTCCTATTTGTATATCCTTCTTCACATCTGACCTACAAAGGTGAGACTTTGTTCAGAATAAATTGAAGGGATTGGAAGATGAAGGGGCTATTTTACAGTTTGAAAAAGGAACACTCTGGTAAGCAATGGATATACAGGTAAGCAAATAAAAACTTGGTGCATCAAAAAGTCGATGTCATTAGACCAATTTCATACGCACACTAACAACAAAACCAGAAAACAAAAAAGCTGCAATAACTGCAACGATGAAACTTTGAACTTTAATTACTCGCAATTTTTGTTTTGTCACTTAACCCCTTCATCTCCCAAGCCCTTCAATTTAGAATACTTTCGATTTCGATAAAGTTTCTTTTCAAATCATCGAGAAAAAAAATCAAAATTGGTTCATTTGTCTAGAAGTTTCGATACCTCAGACTAATACGCTCGACAAATTTGAACGCCTTCCTTTTATTTTTATGCGTGGGACGGTTATTTTAATGGTCCATATGGTTGCACAAGTAACAAGTATGGGTGGTCACAAGTAACATGGGAAAAAAAATGTCAACTAATCTTTTGCGGCACCCCCCAAAAATGTGCCAATGGGCTATAAAATGAGATTTTCAAACTTTTAGCTTAATCGGATAATATTAACACGTGCCGCAAAGAGGGTAAAGTTAAGAAAAACAGCGATTTTTAGCCAAAAATTGTAGTTTTTACTCTGTAAAACCAAAACTACTGATCCTGGAAGCTTTATTTTGGTCTCATTTTGTAGGAAATTTTATTTTTTTTAAGACCAATCTTATTTAAAGTTTCGAAAAAAATGATTAAATTTTTTTCAGAATTTTCACAAGTCAGGCTGCAACGCAAATCCTCGAAATTGCAAGTAACATGGTGAAATTTTTTTTTCAACTAATCTTTTGAGGCACCCACCTAAAATGTGCCAATGGACTAGAAAATGAGATTTGAAAAGTTTTAGCTTAATCGGATAATATTAACACGTGAAACAAAGTGAGTAAAGTTACGAAAAACAGCGATTTTTAGCCAAAAATCGTAGTTTTTCCTCTGCAAAACCAAAACTATTCATCCTAGAAGCTTTATTTTGATCTCATTTTGTAGGATATTTCATTTTCTTTAAGTCGATTTCATTTAAAGTCTCGAAAAAAATGATTGAATATTTTTCAGAAATTTTCAAGTCAGGCTGCAGCGTAAATCCTCGAAATTGCTTAGAAAAAAATAATCATTAAAATGTAAATTAATAAGTTCTTTTAGTAAATTTGATAAACTCTACGGATAACGTTGACTTTTTAGAGAAAAAACAGCAATATTATTACGAATATATAATAAATTTATGTCTTTGAAACACATAGATAAAATAAATAACTGCGAGTATAACTTATGAAATGGGCAGTACAAGCCATAAATGTAGGGCTTGGAGGATGAAGGGGCTAAGTTACATTTTAAAAAATGAACACTCTCTACAATGGTAAGCAAAAGATACAGGTGAGCAAATAAAACTTGGTAAATCAAACAATAGATATCAATAGACCAATTTCATACGCACACTAATGACAAAACCAGAAAACAAAAAAGCTGCAATAACTACAACAATAAAACTTTAAACTTTAATTATTCGCAATTTCTGTTATGTCATTTCTGTTTCATTTATTCCTAAAGTACCGCGAAAATACCCCTTTTTTAATTGACAAAGTAAATCCAATAATAAGCAAATGAATGTAATTGAATATTGTAATGATTTTAGGTTTTTGCATGAAAATTTCTTATTTTTGATATACTCTACGATTTAACCGGAAAAATGCCAAATAAATACTTTGGACATGATAGCAAAAATGAATGGGATAGCACTTAAGGAGAATTAAATTTCCTACAAAATGAAACCAAAATAAAGTTTCTAAGATGAATGGTTTTGGTTTTATAAAGGAAAAACTACGATTTTTGGCTAAAAATCGCTGTTTTTCGTAACTTTACCCACTTTGAGGCACGTGTTAATATTATCCGATTAAGCTAAAACTTTTCAAATCTCATTTTCTAGTCCATTGGCACATTTTAGGGGGGTGCCTCAAAAGATTAGTTGAAAAAAAAAATTCCCCATGTTACTTGCAATTTCGAGGATTTGCGTTGCAGCCTGACTTGTGAAAATTCTGAAAAATATTTAATCATTTTTTTCGAAACTTTAAATAAGATGAGACTTAACGAAAATAAAATTTCTTACAAAATGAGACCAAAATAAAGCTTCTAGGATCAGTAGTTTTGGATTTACAGAGTAAAAACTACAATTTTTAGCTAAAAATCGCTGTTTTTCTTAACTTTACCCTCTTTGCGGCACGTGTTAATATCAGGGCCGCCGAGAGGTTTACCGGGGCCCCGAGGCAAAGTACTGACATGCGCCCCCCCCCCTCTTTCCAAAAAAATTCTTCAATACTAAGACAACTTACGTTCGGTGCAGTGAAGAAAAATACTAGTATTTCGTATTTGGGTCATTCCACGTCAAGTGTCCTAAATTTCGAGAAAATCCCCACTCGACCCCCTCCGATTTTGATGAAAATTTTTTTGGATGTACATATAAGACTTGCATGAAACCATACCAAAGTATAGCTCTATAAGCCTTATGGTTTAGCCAATAAAAATTATTGAAAAAAGGCCTCTTTTTCGTGTCTTGAAAAAAAATGAACAAAACGTCAAGTTTGTGCTTTTATTGCTCGCGACCTAAGACGATTATCAGGCTCAAACTTGGTGATTCTGATCACTGTTTAGGATAGAATTGCCTACTTGTGTAACAAAAGCTTCATGCACTGTAGATTTTTTGCAATATGCTGCCAAAGTTGGTAAAAAATCGTATTTTGGTAAATTTTGATCACACGTTATCAGCTTGTATCTGCTGAGAGAATGACTTTCTGAAGCTAATTCTTTCCTCGTTTGTAGCCTGATAGTTTGTCCGAAAGGTGTGCAAGTGGCATCTCGATAGCTCAAATAATTGCTGAATTATGCGAGTTGAAATTCCAGTTAAATTTCTTTTTTCTCAATTTTGTCTCAATTTCAAAGGGCAATATCTCAAAAGGGTCATCTTGGATTTCAATTTTCTTTACATCATTGGAAAGAACACACTTTTTTTAACTAAAAACCGTTATTTTTATTTTTGAGACAAACCAGTTTCAAGGGATATTGCAGGTTAAAAATGTGTACGTCATTCAACGTGAAATCAAAGAAAAAAAGACATAGACCTCAAAAGTTGATGTCAATTTGTTCTATTAAAATTTACAAGAACTATTGTACTTATTTTCTGATAAAAAAAACTTTTTTAGATGTTTTTGAACTTTAGTTTTTGTGTGCGCATCCGTAAAAACTCAAGAAATGACAAAAAATAAAGTTTGGTTTTTAACAAAAATAATTATCTTCTTATCGCTGCTATAAGAGCTTGAGTCTTTTCCTATGTGTTATTTTTAAGCTCTTGAAACAGAATTTCGGATGATATGTCACTTGGCAAGGTGTCATTAATATTTTAAATTCATAAAAAGCAATGTTTCCTTTTCAAAAAAAATAAAAAAATAAAATAAACATAAAAATAATTAATAAATGAGATAAATAAGAAATAAAACAGTTAATGTGGTGTGTACGTGATAAAAAATATGTATAATAGAACTGCATAGCCATTTTTCTAAAATGCGATAACGAAAGTTTTCGATAGAGTTGAATATTGCAATTATTTCCACCGTGTAAAGAAATGATAACAATAGTAATTGAAAATATGATAAGTATTAATTGAAAATCCATTCATTATACTGCCGAGGATGTGTTTAGATATTCAGCCTATGATTGCAATTTGCCCATAAACAAAATTGATGAAAAATAGGAAAATGCTTTTTATGACCTTGAAACATTAATGACCTACAACCTTGCCAAGTGACATATCATCTGAAATTCTGTTTCAAGAGCTTAAAAATAACACGTAGGAAAAGACTCAAGAGCAGCGATAAGAAGATAATTATTTTTGTTAAAAACGAAACTTTATTTTTTGCCATTTTTTGAGTTTTTACGGATGCGCACACAAAAACTGAAGTTCAAAAACATCTAAAAAAGTTTTTTTTTATCAGAACATAAGAACAATAGCTCCTGTAAATTTTAATAGAACAAATTGACATCAACTTTTGAGGTCTATGTCTTTTTTTCTTTGATTTCACGTTGAATGACGTACACATTTTTGACCTACAATATCCCTTGAAACTGGTTTATCTCAAGAAATAAAAATAACGTTTTTTAGTTAAGAAAAGTGTGTTCTTTCCAATGATGTAAAGAAAATTGAAATCCAAGATGACCCTTTTGAGATATTGTCCTTTGAAATTGAGACAAAATTTAGAAAAAAGAAATTTAACTGGAATTTCAACTCGCATAATTCAGCAATTATTTGAGCTATCGAGATGCCACTTGCACACTTTTCGGACGAACTATCAGGCTACAAACGAGGAAAGAATTAGCTTCAGAAAGTCATTTTCTTAGCAGATACAAGCTGATAACGTATGATCAAAATTTACCAAAATACGATTTTTTACCAACTTTGGCAGCATATTGCAAAAAATCTACAGTGCATGAAGCTTTTGTTACACAAGTAGGCTATTCTACCCTAAACAGTGATCAGAATCACCAAGTTTGAGCCTGATAATCGTCATAGGTCGCGAGCAATAAAAGCACAAACTTGACGATTTGTTCATTTTTTTCAAAACATGAAAAAGAGGCCTTTTTTCAATAATTTTTATTGGCAAAACCATAAGGCTTATAGAGCTATACTTTGGTATGGTTTCATGCAAGTCTTATATGTACATCCAAAAAATTTTTCATCAAAATCGGAGGGGGTCGAGTGGGGACGCCTCGTACACTTGACATGGAATGACCCATTTGCTAGTTTTTCTTCCAATTTTATATTTTTGTGTGTTTCATACTAAGGCATTGGGCTACAAGCACTCGTTGCGTTGCTGTGGACACATGTAGATGCGAGATGTTTTTGCTTTGCCTACACAAAAATGAAGTTCAGTTAACCAAATATACTGTTTTTTTTTTTTTTAACTAGCAGCCCGGGCCCCCACATGGGATTTTGCCCCCCCTCTCGGCGGCCCTGGTTAATATTATCCAATTAAGCTAAAACTTTGCAAATCTCATTTTCTAGCCCATTGACACATTTTAGAGGGGTGCCGCTAAAGAAATTCGAAAATTGATTTTTTGTGACCACCCTACTGCACAACTTGGAGGAAACAAAGATAAGCAACGAAAATTTGCAAATAAATTGATGGAAATAGTGGCGCCATCTATTAGTAGGTTTAGTAAGAATTTGCTTATTGCATTAAAATGATTTGAGAAGGTTTTTTTCCTTTTTTCCCTCTCCCCCTTTAGTAAAATAATAATAATAATTAACAAAATTAAAAAACAGGAATACTGTACTTTAATTAACAGCAGGGGAGAAGAACTAAATGTTCTTTGATTTTTAGCATTTAGATTGTTCGGCATTTTGTATTTAAAAAGTAACAAAATATTCAAATGTAATATTTAAAAATATTTCGTTGCTTTCTTTCTTCCCTCATTTTCCACATTATTTGAATTTTTCTTTGAAATACAAAGCGAGTAAATAGCTCAGATTTTCAATGCATGATGCATGCTTAGGGGGGTGTTAAAAATATCTATTTCTCTGACCATCAGTTTTTCAATAGATTAATACTATTAACGATTATATTTATCAAAAACAAATTTTCTGTTTTTAGAACAGAAAAAGGGTTCTCTAAAACTTAAAAACTTAGACATGCTATAATTTTCATCTTAGGTTGGGTAATATTTCCATTGCTTCACTCTACCTCACTGCTTACTGATGCAGTAATTTTCAATTTATTCAGCATAAACATGTTAACAAATTGTGAATTCTTGTCAATCAGATGTGATAGGTTTTTTTTTTGTGTGCGTTTGGCACCCGATTTTCTGTGTGCCTGAAAAGAACGAACTAAAAGGAGGTAAAAAATATGAAGAAAATCCCCTAGAAATTTCGATTAAGGAGGGGGGGGGGGGGGGGGCAACAGACTCGCCAAAATAAAAGGTGGTTGGAAACCAATGTACATTACAATCACATTATTTTTACGATAAAAACAAGTAAATATTTCAGGGAGTGGTGTACCTTCCCATCTACCAACTATATCACTGGTAAATGAAGATTAAAAACGTGACAGAGTAAAATTATAAACTAGTAAAGTTATATTGTTAAAAAAATTCTTATAACTCAAACCATGAACCCCTGAAGGATTGTGTCGAACAGATTGATTCATATGAATTATGATTGTTCTTTAATCAAAAAAAAAAAAAAATCTTGAAAACTCAAAAAGAAATTGAAAAAAAAAAAAAAGTTAAATTTTATAAAATTAATTAGTGTATTTATTTGACTAGAAACTTGATAAAACAGTTATTGGGCAGAAAATTTTAAATCTCAGAACTCCTTGTCAAAACTTTAAATTTAACATAATAATTAATGTGAGTTAATTTTTCTAGTAATTTCAAAATTATTAAACTATAAATAAGACCAACATATAAAAATTCAAGAAAATAGGCAACGTTTTATTGTAAGAAGCACTCTGTTGCAAAAGCTCTGTTAAGTGTAAGTAAGGACTTGAACTCTGATGTTATCAAAAGTAGTTTCATCAAAATGCAAAATAAATTGCTTTCAAAACTATCATTGTTAAAAGAATGTAAATATAGAGTTCGTACATCATTGTCAGTACTCAAATATAAAGATTGAAAAAATCAGAATAAATTCTATACAGCTATTATTTCGAAATTTTATCAATATAAATAGACAAAATTATCAGAAAAAGACTGCAGGTCATTTCAGTCACCTTTTTACTAGTATCAAGCACAGTTAGATAGCACAGTTTTGCAATATTTTCTTCAAAAACGCTATGTATATAATTACTAATATATAACTAATAACTAATATTTCACTTCTTTCTTTTTGTAGACGCTTGAGGGAGAAAAACCAAAATAATACTAAAAAGTTTATAGAAGAGAGAAAAAATGTAGCGATGAAGCAAAGAAAGGAAAGAGACAAGCTTTCAAAAGCACATGATAAACAACATTCAGATCTTACAAAAAACACTGAAACAGTAAGTAAAATTTAATCTGAAATCTATCATAAATCTAATTATTCGAAAGCAGAAAAAAAGGGATTTGAATTGAATTTGTTTCAGTACAGTTAAATCTGGTTTTAGCGATTTAAAGGCTTAGGCAGGAATTCAAGTGAAACAGGCGATCGCAAATTACAATCGCTACTGGAAAATGAATGACATTAGAACGTTTCTTGATAAAAACATTGTGACGTTTGCCTATGAAAAACGAGCTAGATAAAACGTCACAGCCTACTTGGCGAATAAGAAGAGATCACTGACTGCTTGTGAGCTCTTATTGGCTCTACCCGTAGTGACGTCAGTGCCAAGTTAAGTTGATGATAATGTAATTCACTTCCAGTAGCGATTGCAATTCGAAGCGATTGCAATGGTGTTTCACTTGAATCCCTGCCTAAATGTAATAGTTTCTATTCCCTCTCACATTTTACTGTGTATTATTTAACTTTTTATCACAAAGTTACAGTGAAATGAAATATTAATTTGGTACCTTCAACTTAGTCATAAACATGCTTGACAGTATTTAAAACAATAAAAAACACATTATTAAAAGTGAAAGAGCAAATTATTAATACATAATACACTAATTAACTTTTGATAAGAATTGTACATTGAAATATTTTGCTAAGAAACAAAATAATAATCATAACTTTTTATATTAATGCAGCTGTTAACATTTTTAGTAAAAAACATACTCTTTCAAAGAGAAATAAGATCTGTTATTTGTAATTGTGCCGAAATAATTTTTAAAAATGTATAACAGAATACTGTCTGATCTTCTTAGGTAAAACCTTCTGCGTATTTACGCATGCGTCATGTCTTCTCTGATCTAATCAAAATAGGGGGATAGGTAAGATAACAATAAGGGGAAGACTTAATAAGAAGTATTTTGAGCCGTAATGATAATCAAACAACGTAGAACAATGCTAATTTTAAATACATAGTATTGTTGAATGTGTCAAAAGGATAGCAAATGCAAGTTTTTAATTGAAAACTTCGGAAAGTTCCCACTTACAACCCATCATCTCTTTATCAAGTGGAATGGTTCGCAAGTGCTAGGCGCGGCTTTCACGGACAGACAGTACTATGGGTTGTTGTTGTACTTCAAAATTGTGTTTTGCTGCTTTTGCAAATTTCCCAAATTTTTTCTTTAACTAACATATTGTACAATTATATGTCAGAAAAAAGCATTATCTAATTAATTGGTTATTGCTGTTTTTAAGTTTAAATTTGTTCAAAAAAGATCCTATTACCTATAGTTTGTAAACCAGAAAACAAATTGTAATTCAAAATTCATTTAATTTTCTCATTAAGCTTAAGCATCATATGTGTTGTTTCAGACATTTGCTCATTTGATACATGTGGACACATTTAGTATTAGATACCGTAAAATCCCGAAAAGACCCCCCCCCCTTTATTTGTCTAAATAGAAATGTAGCTTAAATCCTAAATATACTTAATCTTAAATCTCGATTATAACCCCCCTCTCCTGAAATGTATGTTTGGTTTTGAAGAGGATATGGGTTACTTACAGGATTTTAGGGTACTCATTTTTGATACATTTCAATATAACATATAATATAATAACAAAAACCTAAGTATTTTTTTTAATTTTTGAAGTAGACTCATGTATCTATTAATTTTTGTATTTCTTTTCACAATGTTTTTTTTTTTTTTTCCAAATTTCTTAATGCCAATTATTTAAAAAAACACAATGGTAGTCTGAATTTTCAGTTGCAATTTAACCAAAGTATCTCATTGTCATGTCCCATTGGCCTAAAATTAAAATGATAAATATTTAGAGAAAGAATTGGAGGTCAATTTGGCCAACAATAAGAAACCTATGGAGTAGACCCAGAGTTGCATATGGCAATGGAATTATCTACAGTTCGAACTCTTCAACATAAAATATCACTTTAAATAAAATACTTATTTGGTCCCATGACTTAAAAATCAATTAATAATTTACCATATAAGATGAAATCTGGGTAACATGAAATTATTATGGTCCCTTGAATTTCCTGCTAACAAGGTTTGACTGAAAATTAAGACTGCAGTTTTATCATTAATATTAGTTGTTAACTTTTTTTTTTTGACAATATTTAGGTTTTACATTTTTAACTATTCATTTCATTCATGTTTTAGTACTCAGAATTTTTGATAATTTTCCATATAACTTTGAAATTATTTTGCTATTTTTTCTTTCTAGGAGGTTGGAATTTATACTAATCACGTAATTGAATATAAGTTAGCAGAACCGAAAGCATTTTATGTGTGACCTATGAAAAAATCCCAATAAGGCATTTTCATATTTGAAGAACTTGTTATCATTAATAAACTGCAATCACAGTACCTGTGTGCAACCCTTGTACTGAGCATCAACCTTGGCTCTCATTTTATTTAGCATTCTGAGAAAAAGAAATTAACTGAGGTATTTGTGAAGATTATTTAGAAAAGTATCAATATTTGAGTTTTTATTTGAAGCATAGTTACAATCAAATGAAAAGTATTTCTGCATTACACAAATTAACATGTGTGCTTTTCGAAAAAATCAACTGAAGAAATCAAAATGATATAATTTTTAATGCAATGTTTCATACGCTATAAGGTTATTTTATCATTTATCCTATTTTACTGTAGTTTGAAAAGAAAAGTTATCCACTGTCAAATTAACAAATAATCAAAAATTGATTCTGAGCTTAAAATAAATATTTTTATTCAATATCACAAAATCAGTACAAAAAAGTTGATTTCTCGAGCTTCAGGTAAATTTAATCAGCTAAATATATTTAAATTATGTTACAAGTTTAATTAAATAATACATTTATAATTAATTACATTTTAACTAAATTGCTAGTCATTCAAAACTCTTCTTTTTCGTGAGCATCTAGATGAAATTTTCCATGTCTACCTATGCCTTTCATAAATTTCCCAGCACCTTAAAGATAGAAAACAAAGCAACGTTGAGAGTAAAAATATCATTACAATCAAAATTTCCAATATCAAAGAGAAAAATATAGCTCAGTGAAACCTCATCACAACGAGCTTGAAGGGTCGGTAAATTTTGTTCTTTTTACAGGGAATTTCATTGTAATAGAATTCAAGCAATGTAATTAAATCAGGACTTTAATGTATTAATAAATTATTTATAAAATTAAGACCATTAGTGCAGAAAGTCTTTGTCTGAGAAATGAAAAACATACGTACTGCAATACACCGCCAACTTGGCTATTTCGACCCATGGACTGCAGTTTCGTGCTTATTATGCACTCATCACCATCATGCTGAATTTCACAGGACAAGAAAAATTTGAGGTACGGAGGTTTGGAGATACAGAGGTTGTGAAAAAATGTACAAAAGAAAGCTGTTGGAACAAAGTTAAATACTTAATACCGTATTACCCTGCATTAGTCGGCATGCCGGGAAAAAAGAGGTTGACCAGTATGCCGGGAAATTCGAATTTTCTGGCATGCCGGATACTTTGAGATTCATTTTCCAGCAAAATTCTCAGTTCAATTCCAATCCAAAAGCAAACCACTTTGAGGAGAGAGAAAAGAAATCTTGAAATAACCTCTTTTGCATACCTTGCATAGTAAATTGGTGGAACTTATGATGAACAACACTTCCAATACTGATAATGACTGTCATGAAAATGAGTCAGATTTGACAGGTGAGGAAAGTGAATCTGAGGACTAATTTCTGAAAGAATATTTTTCAGACTGAAAATCTGGTTTGTTTATTAAAGAATGGAAATATTTTAATAATATTATCTATATACATAAAAGACTACTTTTGTATGCGTATGTCCGGGATAAACTTCAAAACTACTGGACCGTAATTGTTATAACCATGTTTGGTGAAATTTCTTAAAAATAAATCATTTCTTCTTGTTTTATGCAAATTTTCATTTTCAGACCGTTTCAAAAAGATAGGTCCGCCTTCAGAAATTTTGCCCCAATCACGTTTATTTCCAAAAATTTGCATAAGTATCGTTGCTTAGTCTTACCACGGGATTATGCTTGCTGCTGTGGAGGTATTTAAACAAATTCGAAGAGCACTTTGTAGTCAAACAAAACGGATTGTCGTTGCAGTCTTTCGCTGGTTAAGCAGGGGAAATTGATGCATTTAAACAGTCTGGAAAATCGAATAGAGAAATAGGTAAGCTTTTAAACAGATCGCAAAGTGTTGCAAACAATTTTTGCTATTTAGAAATGCTTATAGCAGTAAAAAAATCATCTTTCCGCCCATCAAAAGCGACACCCCGACAACGAAGCACTGTCGTAAGGGACCTAAAATCTAGAAATAATGAGCATAGCCACTTTGGCCAAACATCTAAACCATTTAATATCAAAATCTACAGTCCACATAGCGGTAAAGAAGTTCGGCAATTTAGTTTACGGGAAAAGGAAAGCGGCTTCGAAATTGACTACAAAGCACAACGAAAAGAGATTGAAATTCGCGCATGCAGTGATGTCCTGGAAACAAGATAGGCATCGTGTGATATTCAGTGATAAGAAGGAGTTCAACCTGGATAGTCCAGATGGTTGGCATTATTACTGGCACGATCTGCGTAACGATAGACAGATATTCTCGAAGAGGTAAGCTGATGGTGGTTTCGTTATCGTGTGTGCCCGATTCAGAGGGACAGGAAAAACTGATATAGCATTTGTAGACAATCGTTTGAATGCTGCTGGCTATAACAAGCTGTTTGAACAATACTTTCTTCCACAATCAGAACCCATTGGGGGCCTATTCTTCATGTTCCAACCAGACAATGCTCCTCTGCACTCTGCAAAGTCCACTTTTAAATGGTTTCTGGATAATGTTGTACATATTATGGATTAGCCACCTTGCATCCCCGACCTGAATCCAGTAGAAAACATGTGGGGTATACTTGCAAGAGCGATATATGCAGCCGGAAGGGAGTACAACAGTACTGCAGACTTAAAAAAGGCTATTTCTCCCGAATGGTCAAAAATCGGGACAAATTGTTTGCAAAAACTTGTAGAAACCATGCCAAATAGGATTTATGAGCTTATTCAGAAAAAAAATCAGAAAAATTTCTTATTAATTCAACATTTATTTGATGTTTGACTCAGTGGACCTATCTTTTTGAAACAGCTGTTTCATCTAATTTTAGTTTCCCTCATTATTCCTATTATTTGTAAATTATTTATCAGCTATTTTACATTGAATGAAGTAATGTAGTTTATAAAATAGTACTTTGTACACAATACAACCTTTTTTTACCAGCAAAACTTTCGTTTTTACTGGTGGACCTATCATTTCGAAACGCGCTGTAGTTTCCCCATTAAATGATTAAATTTTCAGTCCATTGTTGCAAAAGTTTATTGCCTGGAAACAACAATATTAATGGTGATCATAACGAAAATGTGAACCAAGGCTTCTCTGGAGTAAGCATGAAATGTATTGCTTTCTTAGGATTTTTAGATTCATCTGTGCCAATAATCGCTAACGAGACTAAATAAAAAAGATAATTGATTTTGGCAACAGTTAGAGAACAGAAAATGCTTATAGTCAAAAAATTTCTAAGTGAGGTACGTAAGATGTTTTCACCAATGTAGTCAGTCACAAGGATATAAACTGATGATGGGACTTATCTTACGTGTAATGTTTGGAAATACGTGACTCCAGTGCGATTGATATTGTAAATATAAATTTATTTTAATTTACAGGGTACGGCAGAGAAACTTGCTGATTTTAATTGGATGCTAATTAGCAAGGAGTGGTCAGAAAGGATTGGGAAGAGTCTCATTTTAAAGAGAAGGTTCTGAAGTTTTGTTACCTCATAGTTTAGTTGTCGCCATGCGTTGGACAAAGGAGCAACGAGCGTTCGCCGCCGAATCTTACTTTTCAAATAATCTTTCGGTGATCGCCACTCAACGTGCCTTCCGAACTCGGTTCAAAATTCAGCCCGTTGTTCCCATTCTTGGCTGGGAATCGACTGTTTTGTGTGTGAAAACATTCAGGGAAAGTGGGGGTGTGACGAAAAGAGGCCCAGGAGGTCAACGGATTCCCAGAACCCTAGGAAACGTCGAAAAAGTGAGGGAGTCGTTTTTGCGCTCTCCCAGGCGTTCGGCGCGTAAACACGCTGCTGCTTTGGGTATTTTTGATAGGACACTGAGACGAATTCTTCACAACAAACTCTAGTTTCATCCCTACTAATTTGCTGTGGTTCAATAGTTGAGTGATAACGTCTCTTTGAAAGGTGACGTACCGTGGCCAGCCCGCTCCCCCAATTTGACACGCCGTGACTTTTTATGGGGGTATCTCAAATCGATCGTTTACAACAAGCCCCGGACCCTGCAACGCCTGAAGAACAACATCTGGCTAACTATCCCCAACATCCCAGTCGATATGCTCGAAAGAGTGCCAAATCTAGGGTAGATGAGTGCATCATTAACAGGGGCCGCCATTCTGCCCGATGTAGTTTTTAAATCTAACTAATATAAAAATTCAGAATGAGTACCATATCTTATAAAAAGTAGTAAACTGATACATGAAGTACTTTTCCCTTAGTTGACTTTTCAAGTCTGCAAGTTTCTCCGCCGCACCCTGTACCAAGCTTATAACATTTCCGATTTACCTAAACATTATTTGTAGCTTGCATTTTTATTTACGGTGTGTAATACAGTTTTTTAGTTTGTCCAGACAGAAAAAATTACCATTGTTTACAGAAGTAGCCATTGTGTATATAGATGTGCACTTTATTGTTGAAAAATTCATGAACGAGTGTCACTAAAACACCATACCCGGCAGAAACCCGGGCAGAGCCGGGTACCCGGCTAGTAGGAAATAAAATTATGATTTTTTTGTTATTAATGACAGTGAGAGTCATGAAAATTCGAGATATAGAGGTTTTCGGGAAAAATCATTTGAGATAAACATGAGAAAAAACATTTAAGTTATGCTGTAAAAGCAGGGAAATTAAATAATTTCGACTAGGTTTTCGTTATACGGAGGTTCGACTGTACAAGATAATTTATTTTGACTGGAACAAAATGGAATAGCACGTAAGCTTTGTAAGTGACTTATTGAGCCAAAAGAAAGATATTGAAGCTACAATAAAGTATTTTATATAGTAGTTGCCAAAAATCTATTTAAAAATATGCTGCTAAGGGCACTGTCAACCTAAATGCCTCCATCAATGCAGGAAAAAAGGAGACAATGTACTGAGCTTTAGAATATGCTAACACATCAGTTTACCCTAGCTCTTATACACACATAATTTGATATAAAGTAGGGGCGCCTTGTTTGCAACTTTTTTCAAAAGCAAAATGTAATCCTAGAGTGTTTCTGTGAGATGTATTGCCCCAAAATTAAAAACCTAACAAAAATTATCAAAACTCTAATTTTTAGTTAGACTAAAATGATCATGTTTTTGCATTAAAAGATGTCATCTGTGAAAGAGCTTAATGCTCAAACTTCACAAAATGCCAGTTTAATACCTATGAAGAGCAGAGAAATTCTCCACTTGGGCCTACAAAAAGATGCATGGTTCTCAAAAAAAAAAAAAAAAAAAAATCAGCAACTCAAAACTATATTCTTTAAGTGACAAGCATTGTCAATTAGTAAATACGAGCATTTGACAAAATTGACAAAAGAAAATAAGGCAAGTTTTTATAATTTAAGTAGTTTTAATTGATTGCACAAACGTTGAAAATTTTGAGTTGTGCTTATGAATGTGCTTATGATAATTTAAGGTCTTGAGCAATAAAATAGCATGTGGTAATTAGAAGTACAAATAAAATTATAAAAAGGGATTTAACTTTGTAAATTGCTATGTTGAAGCTAATAAAGTAAATGTTCTCCTTAGAGAAAAAAAAAGAATTATACATCAAACCAACATATTGGCAAGTGAACTTGCACATGTACTACTAAAGAGGCTCATTTGGATGATCTTGAAATGGCAGTTTCAAATTTTTGATTCTCTTAATTAGCAATTTTGTTTACAAAATAATGAATTGATTGTTACCTTGAACTGATTCCTTGGACAAGACATGCAGCGAGTTTTCATGCTCAAACTGTAAGGCTTCTTTTAAGGATGGAGCATCATACATTGCATGGTATGCTGAAAGTCGATCGGCTCGTAAGCATTCCTGAGGAAACTTGCATAGACTGTTTGCAAGATTAATTGCATTTCCAATACCTGGAAACAAAGCACGAGCAGAGTGAGTTCACTAACAAAGAAAACCAAAATAATTCCTCTACTTAACAGGGTACTGCATAAAAGAATTAATAGAAAAGAGAGGGAGAGAGAGAGAGAGAGAGAGAGAGAGAGAGGAGAAAAAAAAAAAACAGGGTTCGAATAACTTTTTTGAAACATTCAATTGGAAGAAAACTTTAGTTGGAACAAATCTAATTTGTCAACTTTTTGGAAGCTATGTAGATCCAAATCACAACATTAAAAAGCTGCCAGGTTAAATTTTAACTATAAACTTAACATAATGGACCAGTCGAAAGCATTCCATGATTCATTTCTTTTTCTGACTGACTGGTCAGGAGAATCACAAGGTTTTGCACACTCCTGACTTAAATGCATTCTTGTTTTTAATGCAAGTTTCCTGTTAGTTCTACAGATTGTCCAGAGGTCGTAACAAATGTTTAGTGTGTTCCTCAAGAAAAAGGACATTTTATAACTGAATAATAAATATAAATTAATGCATATTATTATACAGAATGTCCCTAAAATAATGATTAATTTAAATGCAAACACTAATGTATTGATTTCTTTCACAGGTGAAGAAATGCTCTTCTAATCATCATTTCCTGGAAACTGGGTGGCAAAATGCACACAGAGCTGTGTCAGTTGAACCAATAAAAATACGGAAAATAGCCACAAATAAAAGTCGAAGCGTCTTTGAAGACCATCTTGGACCACCGGTTTGTGCCCATTGTTGGGGTTGTTTTCCGTATTTTTGTTTACAGAGCTGATGCACCTCTTCACGTGTTTTACTACTCAGTTTCCAGGAAATGACAATTAGTCTTTCTTCGAAGGAGAGCATTTCTTCAAACATCTGTGAAAGAAATCAATACATAAGAGTTTTCCTGGAAATTGATCATTATTTATGGAACACCCTGTATAAGGAACAAAATACATTAATGAAAAAAAAAAAAAGAGAAATATATTTTATATACCATTTAATGTTTTTACATTTTGTTCTTCACGTAACAGAAAAAGTTAAATGGAACTAGACATTAGGGATGCACCAATAAGCAAAGTGGCAGATTATCGATTAATCGGTAGAGCCGATTAATGATAAGGATCTACTACCAATGAATATGATAAGGATCTACTACCAATTTTACCACAACTGTTTTTTTATCTCTTATGCAATTCCAAGTTCAGAAATAGTAAGTAATTTATTTCTGGGAGAAGAATTTTTTTCTCCTAGTTTTCACAAAATAATTTCAATATTTTATCAAATTTCTTAGAACCAATTTTTATATTAGCGTTAATAATATTATTAACACATTGTTAGTTGTGTTAATTGGAAATAAAAATTTATAAAAAAAGGAGGGGAGAGTGTGGTGAACACTCCAATTTAGGAGTACTTTTAATTCATATATTTTAGTAATTAGTAGCAATTTAATTCAATACTTTTATTCTTTGAAAATTAGAGGTTATCTGAAAGCACTGTGCTAAGGAGAAAACTATCGCCACGTGAAAAATGTTGAATCATTGTCTATGTATATTTCTGTGGCTTGGTTCTAAAAGGGCCAATGTCAATTTTTTCACTTTCTGTGTTATTTACATCAAAAGTTTCCAATTTAGTAAAACTCTAATTCTACAAAGGCCAATGTCTAATATCAAACTAAATTTGTTGTATTTCCATTATAATGCCAGCCAACGTCATATACACACAATGTCATAATATTTACATAAAATAGTAACAGGTTAAAAAATTTCATATGATAAAATAATGTTTCTTTACACTATCAACAAACAAATACCAAAAAATAATAATGGGAATCTTAATATAAGAAAGTTATAGCATTCTAAAAAATCTCAAATATCTTTCATCGCCTTTTTCTCGAAACTAACATTTTTGACTTAGGCCCTTTTAGAACCAAGCCACAGATTTATTCAAAGTAGAAGAAATAATTAAAAAAAAAACTTTATATCAACTGTGAGGATTATTATTACTGTTAATAAAATTATTCATCATAGTTTCCTAGTGAAAGTATACTTAAAGAATAATATCTGAAAAATATTTTTCAGCCGATTAATCGGCCCGGTTTTGCCGATTATCAATAATCGGCAAAATGGCCGCTTATGACCGATTAATCGGTGCATCACTACTAGACATAAAAAAACAGCGGTATTACAATGAGAAGTCAGTGTTCGCTTAAAGAACCTTATTTTAGCAAAATTGCATGATTAGACATATTTGAGACAGTTCTACAGTTAAAAAAAAAAATTATGGCTGATGTCTCTTTATCATTAATATGGGAGGTGTGTAAGTTTGAATTTTAAAATTTGGCACAATTTTAGGGGTGCATTAGATAAATTGAGAATTTTTTAGCTTCCAAAAAATTGGTTGTGAAATACCTGGATTAAACAATAAATAGCAGACTTGCCAAGCTTACAATATGAAAAATGAGGAACAAAACTACTACACACTTAATGACCCGATAAAGGTCACTAAATAAATAATAGGGTAGTTGTGACCTATTGAATATCCCTTTTTTAACTACTAAATATTGTTAAGAGGCTTACAAAACACAAAAATTCAGCATTGCCGAATTTTAAAACACAACGGTTGATTCTTAATGACTTTTTAAAAAACATACGTGCAAAAAAAGCGCGCCTTGAAACCGAAACCCGTGACGTCGGATGGCAGTAACTTTCAGCCTTTCATCCATAAAAATTTGATTTTTGCTATATTATCGTTTCATTGCGGGATTTTCTCCTTCCGTAATCAATACCTTAAAGTCTACTAATTCACTATTTAAAACTGGATTAATCAAAGAGCAATCCAATACCCTGCTAGGGGTGATTGTTTTGATATTTTTTGGCGAAATTCGTATTCAAATTTTTAGAACGCATCACTTGGCGAGGAAAAAAAATTACGGCAGTGCAGAGCGAACAACAGTGCGGAAGGCGGAGAAACCGGTTTCTCGAGCTCCTCGCATCTAAAGCTTCTCGCTCTTTCTTCGCCTAGTAGAAAGTTCAAAAGCGCCAACGAATGCCCAGTGACGTCACCCCCGCTTGAAATGTAAAAATTATTTTTAAAAAAACTACTTGTCGCAGAGCAAAAATTTTTTCGCCGTTGATGTTCATGTATGTTGCTCTATCATATAAAAATAAAATTGAAAAATCGAAAACTTCCCTATTCAAAAGATACAAAATTTATATTTTCAAGCTAATATTTTTAAAAGATAATTTTAAAATTAATAAGAAAATACTGTATGATGTTATTTTTGTTCCTTAAGATTATTCACTACATGAATTGAAACATCGTTCTTTAGTCTGACCACTGAGAAAAACTTTAAAAGCAAAGAAAATAAAGAAATTTATTCCCTCATTTGCAACATTTATGACCACCCAAATTTACTACTACAATTTTACTAAAAATATTTTGTGTTTTAAATTAGCAACCAGTAAAAATCTTCTGAAAACAAAAATTTATATAGCATTAATGCTTGCTAAAGTAGCTCCCTTATCATCCCCCCATCATCAAAAACATACTGTACCATATTTCTGGTACAACAACATTTCCTCCTTTGCTCTAATAGTCATTAGGTTATTCAAATGTTTCCTTCTAAGATGAATGCAAAACTAAAATGACTCTTGAGTGCATGGTTGACAGTCAAAGTGTTTTCACTTTTTAATTCATTAAAAAGGAGGAGCCTTCTGCTTAAATAAGTAGAGCTGGCATGTATCAAATAACGAGGAACAAAGAACACTAAATTGCTCTTCACCATATTTGGACAACTTCCAATTTTCTTTACCTGTTCCACAGGCAGTAATTTTTGTAGCTAGACCCATTTCAAATGCCTCTCTTGCATTGACGGCACGTCCAGTAAGTATTAAGTCAAGAGCACGAGACAATCCTATCAAATGTGGAAGTCGAACTGTTGATCCATTTACAACAGGAACACCTATTAACATTAGTAAAAATAAAGTGAGGAGTAAATTCATAAATATATTACAATGCTCACAAAAAAAAAAAAAAAAAAAAAAATGGAATGAAAATTAGGGTAATTCATAGCGTAGGGTAACACTTATTAACATTAATAAAATAATGTCAGGAGTAAATTTATAAATATCTTACAATGTTCTCAAAAAATATTTGATATGAAAATAAGGTAATTCATAGGGTAGGGTAACACCTATTAGCATTGATAAAATAAAGTCATGAGTAAATTCATAAATATCTTACCATGCTCACAAAAAAATATTTGATACAAAAATGAGGGTAGTTAAAAGGGTTCATTAAAAGGAAACACTTGGAATCGAGGGCGGGCTGCCATCATCTGTTATTATTCTTAACCCCTAATGTGTACTTCCAAATGGTAGATTGTACCACAGGTAGTCAGGTCCAACTGATTAAAAAATGTTCCAATTGTTTCAACTAATATAATGCAGTGAAAAATCAGAATAACTGAGAAAAAAACCTTTATAGAAAAAAGTCACTCTTCAGACTCAAAAATTCTACTTCACTTCAGAATTCAAAAACTGAAAATTCCGAGAACTAATGAAAAAAGTGTAAAAATGAATGGGGTTTGAGTGCCATCTTCCATTACGTGTAGAACATTGAAACTAGAAGAGTGATTTTCAGTATAAATTTATATAAAGGAGGGGGGGGGGGGGGACAGGTAATGGTCTTTAGTAGAATTTTTTATTTATTTTTTTTTTTTGAAAAACTCTAATGTAAGTTTTAAGCTGTTTGAATTGAAAACAGTAAACAAAGAACAAACCATTATTTTTTGTAGGCTTAAGAAAATAGTTCACTTTTCACACTTTTGGTCAAGTATTATGGTTAATAACAATATAGCATAACAAGTCAAATCAGAATTTAAGTGAATTTGGCTTTAGTATACATGCTTATATGAGATTTATTCATACAATAGAAGCAACAAGAACCTTTCATTAAAGAAACGAGGAAACAATACAACTGCAAAAATGCAAAAACAACAACTTGGCAGTTTTCGTCTCATGAATAATTCAGTAACAACAACAACGAAAAAACAATAATTTTCATACAGTTGCACTATAAAAACATCTTGATATCAGTACAAGATGAATATTAATAGTAAAGCATTACATAAACAAAATTATTCAATGAAGAATAAACTAACCAAACCTCCTATTAAAAAATCCCATGATGGCCGTTTCTTCTACAACTCTAAGATCACACCACAAGGCCAACTCAAATCCACCAGCAACTGCATAGCCGTTTATTGCAGCAACTACAGGTTTTTTAAGCAATTTTTTTGTTGGACCCTAAATAAAAAAAAAAAAAAAGATAATTGTACTTATAAAAAAAACTTTTCAAATATACATAACTACAGATATGATGAGTATAGTATAAAAATATCAAAGGAAGCCAGTGGTGAATTTACAACTTTGGGAACCCTTTATAATACTTTTTGAGGACCGCTTAGAGATGAATGAAATTATGTAACACATTTTTCATGCACATTTATGCATTTGCGACATGATTAATCTGCTACTGGGGGAAGCTATAACTGGAGAGTGAACCACATTATAACTGTTGGATCAATTGACTACAAAAAAGAACTCAGAAAAGGTAATAAAAGACAGAATAATTCCTCAATGTACTTAAGTTCATACATTGCTTTTGTCATTATATAGAATTTGTTTCAGAAATTATAAATAGTTAAATAGTGACTTTAATAGTGTCTGTGTAAAACAGATATAATGAGATTTTTAACCTTCAGGAACCGGGAGGTATACATGTTGTACCATAAGTCTCATCTAGTTTAGAGGACAGGGTTGAAATTTTCACTCGAACCCTCTGGAGCTGGGGATTTTTTCAAGGTTTCATACGTCTGGTACGACAGTTTATACCTTCTCTTTTCAATGGAAAATAAATCTGTGGTTAAACTGTCGTATTACCTGGATCGAAAGAAAAATTTCTATATGAACACCCCGGATCCAAAAGGTTAAGGATTTTTGATTTTCTGATAACTCTAATAGTGTCGTGAACGGTTTTGGGCTAAGGGTAATACTATGCTGAAAATCTAAACTTTACAATAAATTTTCTGAAAGAGCACAGAGCACATAAACTAAATATAAATTAATAAATAATAATAAAATAAAAAACAAATTAAATAAACTATTAATAAAATTAAAGTTTGGAAGAATAATAACCAAATGTACGTGAAAAAAAAAGTACATGACACATGACAAAGAACAATAAAGTGATAAGAAAAGTATTTTGAGAAGATTGAATGAAAGAATTTATATTTCCATTTCTTTTGCTCTAACACTTCAGAGAGTACTAACGACTGACATTAAAAGAAAAAAAATGTCTTATTGGAGCTCTCTCAGAAAGTTTTTTTGAGCTGTTTTGGGTTTGTTGTTTCACAAGAATCTAACAAGTCAGCACAGTCTAGTGGATTTCTTTTCAGTTAAACTTTCCCATGCTCATTCTTCAGCTCAGCTTTGGAATAAAATAGTTATTTTTTCTTCTTTTACTCTGAGAGCATTATTTTTTGTGACAGCAATACCGAATAGAAAATTGTCTGTATGCTTTTTTTATGTACTCATTTGGACATAGCATCACTCTTGTAACATAGTCTGATAAAGGACTTAAGAAGGTCACATTCCAAAGAACACTGAAATGGTCTGAACAATCAGCAGGCCATTTTGGAAACATAGATGAGGGACTTTCGGTTATGATGATTTCTGGTGATGTTAAGAAACTGGTAAGGTGGTCATGACAAGTTTACAAAAATCCTCTGTATTCTTTAAGCTGCAACTGTATTGGCAACAATTTACCCCTGATACACATACCAGCCTAGAAAATTCAAGTCACAAAAATCCCAAGTTCTGTTTAATTTGAGGTGCTTAATTTATGTTTAAAAACATATTTTCAGTAAGCTAAAATTGATTTGCATTAAAATTAGTAATTTTTTTTACTATTGTAAAACTTCCTTAGCTGCATACAATAATGTAATAAAAAGGTATGGGGAGGTTGGTGTCAACAACCATCTACCAGTGGCATTAAATAATCATAGTGGCATTAAATAATCATTGAGAACCAAAGATAGATTAATAGAAGCGTTGACAATAACAACTTCATATCAAAAAGGACTTAAAATTAACATTGCTTCGAAAGAACGAATAAACAGCACTTTTGAGAATTTACGAGGGCAATTCAAAAAGTAAGTTACGTTTTGGTCTAGCACCGCAATTAGCGTGGCTATCGCGCAAATCTTGGTTTGTGGGTGTGCAGCAACTTAGTAGGCATCTAGCCGTGCAAGTTAGAAGGTTGTGGTATCTCTCGTTTGGTTGTTACACGCTTTTGGAATGAGCGCCGCCATTGAAAATCCCGCCAGTTGTGAGGTGAGCTCAGTAATAAGGTTTTTATGGGCAAAAAACTTCAACCCATAGAAATTTATCGGCAACTGTGTGAAGTTTACAGTAACAACGCGATCAGTTAAGGTGGTGTTCGCCAATGGTGCATACGTTTCAAGAATGGACGAAGTAATGTTCACGATGAAGAGAAGAGTGGGCGGCCAAGCATTGTGACCGATGAACTGGGAGAAAAGATCAATGAAAAAAATAGAGGAAACCGTTGTTTCGCCATAACCGAACTTTCCTTCAGTTTTCCGCAAATTTCACGTTCTTTATTGTACGAAATTGTTTCTCAAAAGTTAGGCTACCACAAGTTTTGTGCCAGGTGGGTACCAAAACTTCTGACAGACCATCACAAGGGTCAGCGAATGGCTGCCTCTTTGTCATTTTTGCAGGCCTATGAGCACCACGGTGATTCATTTCTTGATTGAATCGTAACGGGAGACGAGACTTGGGTGAAACACGTGACGTGTGAGACATAATTGCAGTCTTTGGAGTGGGGCACACACATTCTCCCAAAAAACCACGAAAGTGTTCGCAAACGTTGTCTGCGAGGAAGATGATGGCAGTGTTCCGGGACAGAAACGGCGTGATTTTCTGGAACGTAATGCAACAATAAACTCTGAGAGGTATTGCCAAACATTGCAAAACCTAAGAAGGGCAATTCAAAACAAGCGAAAAGGGAAACTCAGCTCAAAAGTGTTGTTTTTACACGAGAATGCGAGACCTCACACGGCAAATGTCACACAGAATCTCCTTCAGACCTTCAGTGGAGGTTTTTCCTCATCCGCCGTACAGCCCAGATCTTGCACCAAGTTACTTTCACTTGTTTCCAAAGATGAAGTCCTGGCTTGCAACGCAGCGTTTTGATGACGACGACGATCTTCGAGCGGGCGTGACTGACTGGCTCAATACTCAGGCGGCCGATTTCTATGAGGAAGGAATTTCGAAGCTCGTTCATCGCTACGTTAAATGTCTCAATTTGTTTGGCGACTATGTAGAAAAATAGTATTTTAGTTGCTCTTTCACATGGATATAATAAAAAGTTTCCTGTGATTAGTTTTTTCTTAATTCCAAAACGTAATCTACTTTCTGAATAGCCCTCGTAAAATTGCAATCAACAAATCAATCAAATGTACAACATAATGCCATGCAAGTTGAATTTACAAAATTTTGACCTCCACTAACTAAACATTTTTGTGATATGCATGGTTGTTACATATTATGCAAATACACTCTTACAAATGTTAATTTTTCAAAAAATATCAAAATGGATTTCAGGGCTTTCAAAATATT